>CANIUD010000088.1:0-172500 GCA_947470075.1 Closterium sp. Yama58-4 | reverse complement strand
TGCACTCAGCACATGGACCAGGGAGGAGCTGCAGGGGTGAGGGGGGTTCAGTTCAACGGCCGTCTAGGTTGGAGTGGAGCTGAGCTGGGCGATGGGCAAGGAGGGAAAGGTATGGATGCTGCGGGCAGTAGAGGTGGGGTGAGTGGAGAGGGAGGGCATGAATGAGGAAGCAAGCAATGAAATAGGAGAAAGGGGCAGGACTAGTGGAGGAAGGGAGGGCGTAGGACGAGGACAGTAGGCAAGGAGAGAAAGTGAGGCATGGACGGAGGAGGGGTGTAGGAAGAGAGGGCGCACTTGAGGAGGGTCGAGCAAATTGATTCGGGACATGTCAGATGGGGCCGACTTGGACATCTGCACACATGGTACATGCAGTGGCAGGGGGTGGAGCACGAGGGCGGAGGTGAGAAGGGCGTTGTGAATGGGGAGTTCATGTGGGCACTTAAAATGCACGTGGCATGAGAATGGGATACTGATGGGCTCTTGAGTAGGAGTACGGGCAGGATGACAAGGGATTCTGCATGGGGTGGGCCTGTGTACTTGAAAATAAACCCGTCATGAATTGCTGATGTGAGATGAAAGGGGGAGACAGGACATAGACAGTCGGGCTGTTTACCTTGGAAGTGCCGTCAGTGAGAGACATGATGCGAGCTCCAGCAGGGGGGATCATGGCCTCTGGCAACTTGAACACCCTGCCTCCCCGCCTGCGCACACGATAGAGAGGAAGAGAGGCAGCAGCACAATTCACATGTCATAACTGCAGAACAGTGCGTGTGGGGAAAGGTAAAATGGCAATGCACGTGTGGGCGTGTGGTGTGGAGAAGGGCCATGAACATGCACAGGGTTGTGGGGTATAGCGAAGTGCCCCATGGATGTGTGTGTGCTGTGCACTAGGAGATCCCCATGGTAGGTAAGAGCTACATGCATGCGTGGAAGGACTAGGAGACGTACCCTCCGCGCTTCTTCCACTTGCGGCCACCATAGAGGTTGTTGATCCGCGCTGCCACGTCCCTGGTGAGCTCCAGGTGCTGCCTCTGATCCTCGCCCACTGGTACCACGTCACACTGCGCATGGCCCGCATTCATGGGACGCACACATGGGACGCACACATGGCAATGCAAGGAGAGATGAAGAGAGTGACCACATGGCTGCCACGTCTCTAGTGAGCTCCAGGTGCTGCCTCTGGTCCTCGCCCACTGGCACCACGTCACACTGCATGTGGCATGCACGCAACACATGCATAAGTGGCACACACATGAGGCACGAACACATGGCACACACACACGGCATGCACGCACGCATGGCACGCACGCATGCAAGGCAAAGAGTGATGAAGAGATTGAGCCATAGACCTGGAGAAGCACCTGGGCAGCAGAGTAGCACTTGGAGATGCACCTGGTTCGGGAGACTGGCACCTGAAGAAGCACCTGGGCAGTGGATTGGCGAACCTGGTAGAGGAGGATGTCTGCTGCCATGAGGAGCGGGTAAGTGAGCAGCCCTGTTCCCACGTCCTCGCCCTGCATGCACGCAGAGGGATGCAGTGAGAGAGGGTGCGGACATAGGGGTGCAGAGAAACAGGAAGGTCGGAACCAGTGTGTGCTGAAGAGTGTTATCCAAGCCAAGAGGAGCCTCACAACAGATGTTGCTCTGACAACACTGCCCACCGGCATAGGTTACAAGTGGTTTGTTCTGAATGCTCAGGGCCATCAATGCAAGCCCTTCTGGTAAACTGAGTCAGGTTGAATTGAATTGAACCACGTCTTGATGACTTTGAATTCAACTGCAACCTCACCGCCTTGCGAGCCTTCTCCTTGAACTGGATCATCTTGTTGAGCCATGACATGGGTGTGGTGCACGACAGCAGCCACGTGAGCTCCGCGTGTGCGCGCACGTGCGACTGCACGAAGACTGTGGCCTTGGATGGGTCCACCCCGCACGCCAGGTACATGGCTGCTGCCGTGCGCGATGAGCGTGACAGCTCGTCCACATCGTGGGGTAAGGTGATCTGCGGTGCAGGCAGGTAGGGAGGGGTCCATAGAGCAGGTTGATATAGACTCTCAAGGCTTCACGACCTCAGTGGCCTTGGAGGAGTCCACCCCGCACGCCAGGTACATGGCTGCTGCCGTGCGTGATGAGCGTGATAGGTCGTCCACGTCATGGGGTAGGGTGATCTGCAAGCACGGAGAGAAGGGGGGATGAAGAGATAGCGGGTTGGTTGAGAAGAGTGAGGTGGGTCGCAGGAACGAGAGAAGAATGAGGATTCGGAGAGAGAGAAAATTGTTGGATTGGTGCGGGAAGGGACACACGGGTTGGAGGAGACGAACGTGAGCGTGGGATTGCTAATGAGGGCGTGGGGTTGGGGACGAGAGCGTGGGATGGGAAAAGATGGCGGCAGTGGGGGAAGCGAGAGGGACGATGAGGGTGAGGACTGCTAGAATGAGAGGTGAGAGAAACAACAGGCAGGGGCGATGCGACTCTGTTCCCTTTTGCAGCACTAATTGCGATGAGGCCTTGAGAGCAACGGCTTGCAGGGATGATGCAAACCTTATTGCAACAAGGACCCTTTTGCAAGGGTCTCTATAGCAGCACTTACTGCGTGCAGGTCGACCACGAAGAGGAAGGTGTCACACTCGTCCTGCACTCACACACACGCACACACATGCATTGTCGCATACGCATGATATGCCATACCATGCCATGTCACGCCACGCCACGCGATGGCATAGCAATAAGGGAGAGAGATTGATGGAGTTCTGTCGTCAAGACACACCACGCGGACATGACCAGAGCTACAACCGTTTGTCACTGCGGAACAGGGAAGTTAATATAACGAAATTAACCTCTGGATACTCCATCCGTTCAGGCTCCCCTCAATGGCTGACGCACCTGCAGCGGGATCCAGTTCTTGATTGCGCCCAAGTAGTTTCCCAAATGAATGCTTCCCGTCGGCTGGACGCCTGAAACGAGACGCTTTCTGAAGAGTACAAACGAGAAGGATCAAGCGGAGGAGCAAATGCGGGAAATAACTCATGCGCAAGGCTGAATGCGGTATCAAATCCAATTCAGATACAACGGTTGACCAGACGACCCCAGAGCAGCAACCCAGGCGGATTTCGAGAATTCCTAGAAAACCGGCTGATTTTTTGCCACGTGCTGAAGCATTGCTTGCAGCCGACCCACCCCAGCGCCCTTCGCTCGCTCACCTCACAGCAGCTTTCCCCTCGCTCGATCCCGCTCCGCCAGCCTCGGCCGAAACGGTCGGCTCAGCTGCTCCCTTCGCGGGAGCTGCCTCTGCAACGGTCACGCCGCTGCTTCCGCCCTCCGCGCTCGACGCCGCTGCTGTTATCGACGAGTAGAGGGTTCTAGAACCGGCTGATTTGAGGGTTACGGGGCCGTGGCGTGGAACAGGGGTTATGGACTGTACGGATGAAAGGAACGGTCTAGATGATAGAAGGAGAGACTGATCGTACGGTGAACGTGAAAGCCGTGAAACTAATCTTCTAGGCGACGACGCTAATGCGACAGTGGCAGGCGACAGTGATGTGGCTGCCGATTTGATTGCTCCGAAACGGAATGGCGAGCGAAGCGCAATCATGGCTGACAAGCGGTGAAGCCGGCCAAGAACAAGCATTCAGTGCAAGAAATGTAGCTCGATCGCCTCCTAGCCTAGCGATGCTGAAGCAGCAAACTAAAGCCTAGCCTACTAAAGCTCTCTTATGCTACAGAAAATGCCGTCGAGGCTCCCAAGGCCGTTCGCACAGCAAGCGACGTCGCAGGAGCTCCTAACGCGACCCAGCGTTGGGATTGTGTGCCACTAGTGAGATTGTGCTGGTGAGCCATTCGCCCACGTGTCAATCCATGTGACCACATTTTGCGTCCGCGACATAGAGGGAAAGCACAAGTGAATGGAGCACATATTGTATTCGATTCATGAATGGGCCATTACAGATATGTGCTGCCAAATTGTGGAGTTTTGCAGTAAGAACAACAAAGCCTGAGCTGCAAATATATATACGTATAAAATAACTAAAAAGAAAGCCCGAGACAATTCGGGAAACTTTGGACCAGGCACACGATTGGACCAGGCACACGATAGGACCAGGCGGGCGATAGGACCAGGCGCGCAATTGGACCAGTCGGAGGAAAGCATGTTGATGCCGCTGTGCAAGCGAGAGGAGGAAGGCAAGGGTGTGGCGATGAGAGGTGAGGCAGATGCTACAGATCAGGAGTGCCGCCAGTCATACAGGGGAATTTCATTTTAGTGCAGTGTGGACCTTCATAGCATACCGGTAAATGTGAACTAGATAGAATATATTGTGTTCACGACGAGAAGGGAAGGAGAATAGGGCCGCCAGGATTCTTGGCTATCTGTAAGCACCATGATTGCTTTCACTATTGCTGTTTGTGCTTGTGTTGGCTCCTCTTCCTAAGGGATCTCTGCACATCACCCAGTACACAAACGCACTGTAACAGACAATATACACCAATCAAGCTTCCGAATGCACAAATAAAAAATCACCACAACTGCTGGCCCATCAGCAGCAGTAGAATGTGCCAGCTCACCAGGAACAGACGACTCTCCGTTCGCCTCCACGACTGCTGGCCCAGCAGCAGCAGCTGCACTCGGTCCATCTCCCACCCTCATTCCCTTCTCACTCTGAGCCCTCCTCATAGCAGGACTCGCCATACTGCCTGCACCACCCCCAGCACTGCCGCAGCAGCAGCAGCAGCAGCAGTAGCACTGTCTTTGGGAGTCAAAGCAGGAGGATATGAGGGGGCCATTAGACTTGGTACGTCCCCACTCACCCTCCCACTACCACCAGCAGCACCGCCTCCTCCCGTTCTCTTGCTAATACTGGATTTATCCATCCCTCTGCTACCATCCCCCCCATCCCCTGCTGCTGCTGCACCTGCTCCTCCTGCGCCTTCCTTGGTTTCTTCTAGACTTAAGGAGGAGAGGGAGGGGGAGCGAGAAGTTGAGGAAGGGGGCTTGGAGGAAGGGGAGGAGTCAAAAGGGCCATCCAGCCACCACAAAGAACTCAACCCCTCCTCTTCCCGCCCCTCACCTTGTTCACATCGGCGTGCAGGCTGACTCGGTACAGCAGGCACAGCACAGCATGCAGCGTCTCTAGATTCACGGGCGGCAGCGTGTGCAGCAGTCGCCTGAGCTGCTGCCGGCCGTAGCGACGCCAGGGAAGAGAGCGAAGGTCATGAGGGGCTCGGGGAGGCACTTGAGGTACACCAGCACATCTGCCCCATGTCTAGGGGCCTGGTGTCTGGTGGGATGTCCGCATTGGGGTCTGGTTTCATAGGGGTTGGATGCGGTGGAGAGTGGAAGAGTGGGAGAGGGGGAGCAGGGGAGCAGGGAAGGGGAGAGCGGAGTGGAAATGAGCTGGCAGCGGGGTGGGGACGAGGGGAGATCGGGGAGGATTGAGCAAAGAGCAGAGGGGAAATGAGGGATGAGTGGTATTAACGCGACTGACACTATCTACGGCGCCAAATCCTAACTTACGCTTAGATCTGAGAAGGCATGCGGGATATAACAAGCGATTGGAACCTAGAAACGCTAGAAAAAGGCAGAAGTGAATCACAGAACCGAACTCAAGTAAGGACGTGAGGAGTCGATGAAGCACGGTGGTGGTTGTGGGAAGGTGAACAAACCACATTTCCTACTGGCTCACGGAATTTTATCCCAACCACACCTCCACATTTCAGCTGCCCGAACCTGGTTCACAGGCAGCAGAGGGGGTTGTGAAAGCAGATAAACTTGGTGACAGCTCAGAAAAAAAAAAATATTCCTTCCTAAACCATCCCCCGCACCTCACGCAAACCTAACCAAGAACTTCCACATCAGCACTCTCCTAGACAGCTCATTTCTGCCCTTCCCCAAAGCTAAACCTATATAGAGTACACAAGCACACTCGTTTACAGAACACAAGCAAACAAAATTGATTGAAAATGTTCAGATGTGTATTACGATGGTGTTTGGATGTGTTGTGCACAGTATCGTCCGTTCAATTCCAACGTTTGGCGCTTTCTCCCCGCCTGCACTCTGGCGCTTCTCCACACCTGCACTCTGGCACTTCTTCCCGCCTGCACTCTGGCACAGACGGAGCGGCCGTGTCGCACCTTACTGCAGCCAGCAACTCATCGCATTTGAAACTAAGATTCGCTCTGCCGCGCGTGGCGGCCATGGTGGTTTTGAATTGATTTTTGTTTATAGGAAAGAGTCGTGAACAGAAATTAAGATTGATAAAATACAAGTCATATACAACTACTATGTGCTCAAGTCAAATACAAGTCAAAGCAAGCATCACTATGTGCTCAACTACTGCATCCGCAGAACCACTGTCTAGTCTTCAGCAACTCCATCTTCAGAACCGCAGCGCCAAGTGTTGAGCCACTCCTTCAGATCCGCCGCCGCTTGAACTGTTGTCATGTCTTCTCACTTACCGTTTGACCCCTCTTGGCCGCTAGAGGCAAATGCCTCTAGCGTTACACCCAAACACCGCGATGAGGTGGGGGTCTTCGTTTGGGGAACCTGCTTGGGAGGGGAGGGATGGGAGGGAGGGAGGGATACTTGGGAGGGACGGGTTAGAGCTTTGATTGAGTGAAAACGCCTCAGGAAGTATCTTCTGTTGCCAGGTTGTCAGGTTGTCAGGTTGTCAGGCGGTGGAGATGGCGGTGGAGCAGCAGTGAAGATGGCGGTCCGAGGAGGAGGAGGAGGAGGTATCCCACCCCACCACCCCACTCTAGCTCCCTTAATCTACCCAACCACCCCCATTCTAGCTCCCTTAATCTACCACTCCCCCCCCTCCCACTCTAGCTCCCTTAATCTAACGTTCCTCACTGATCGGCCTAGCTCCCACCAACTTACAAACCCTTATCGTAAGCCGCTGGTTCGTCACGCCGCCGTACCTCAAAATGGTAATGGGGGAAGGGGAGAGGGGAAGGGGGGGAAATGGGGAAGTAGTCAAACTCCTCGCTCCGCCGTTCCGCCGCTCCGCCGGGCCGCCGTTCCGCCGCTCAGCGGATCCGCCGTTCCGCCGTTCCGCCGGTCCGTCGCTTCTCCGCTCTTCCGCCCCGCTGCTCCGTAGCTCCCACTACCGATCCTTGTTGCTCCTGCTGAAAAACACAGAAGCAAACAAGATAGTTAGTAATAGTGAAAATATGAAGAACAACAATTGAAACGAGCACAATACCTTGTGAATCGCCGTTGCTGCTCACCGCTCCCGCTTCCGCTTCCTCGCCTTCTGTTCTGCTAAAAAAAAAGAGACGGAAACACGGCATTAGTAAACGTGAAAATATGAAAAATAACAACCGAAACGAGCACATTACCGCGCGAATCGCCGCTGCTGCTCCCCGCTCCCGCTCCTTCCTGCTCCCGTTGCCGCTCCCTCTTCTGCCCGTTCCTGCCTAAAATCCAAAAACAAACAAAAAAACACGGTAGTAAGTAAACGTGAAGTAGACAAATATATAAACTGGAACGATCACCTTACATGGGCTTGACGGTGGTCGTTGACGTTGGTCGTTGACGTTGGTCGTTGGCGTTGGTCGTTGCCGTTGGTTGTTGACGTTGGTCGTTGACGTTGGTCGTTGACATTGGTTGTTGACTTGATCGTTGTTGATGTCGTTGACGTTGCCAAGAGCCGGGCGAATCGCCGCTGCTGCTCCCCGCTCCCGCTCCTTCCTGCTCCCGTTGCCGCTCCCTCTTCTGCCCGTTCCTGCCTAAAAAGCAAAAACAAAAAAAACACGGTAGTAAGTAAACGTGAAGTAGACAAAAATATAAACAGGAACGATCACCTTACATGGGCTTGACGGTCGTCGTTGACGTTGGTCGTTGACGTTGGTCGTTGGCGTTGGTCGTTGCCGTTGGTTGTTGACGTTGGTCGTTGACGTTGGTCGTTGACGTTGGTCGTTGACTTTGGTCGTTGACGTTGGTCGTTGACGCTGGTCGTTGACGCTGGTCGTTGACGTTGGTTGTTGACTTGATCGTTGACTTGATCGTTGTTGATGTCGTTGACGTTGCCAAGAGCCGCGCCATAGAGGAAGCAAAGGATCGCTTTGCTAACTGTAGAGAAACAACAAACACGGTCAGCAAGAATCCAGATGTGATTAAAGCGAGCGACATGCGAAAAACATCAAGCCTTACCGAGTTAACCGAAGTCCCACTTGCGACGGTCAAACCTCCATCATCGCCGTAGTAGCGACGCCGCGTGGTCGCAAAGGGGGGAACGCGGAGGAGAAACTTACCTTCACGCGAGTGAGGAGCGACGGTGAAGGCGAATCTGAACTTACCTTAACGCGAGTGAGCGTCGAAAGCGAGGAGCGAAGTTCAAGAAAAGAATTGAACAGACCTCGAGAGAGAGAAGGGACTCGCGGCGAGGGAGAGAAGGGCCTCGCGGCGAGAGAGAGAAGGGCCTCGCGGCGAGGGAGAGAAGGGCCTCGCGGCGAGAGAGAGAAGGGCCTCACGGCGAGAGAGAGAGAAGGGCCTCGCGGCGAGAGAGAGAGAAGGGCCTCGCGGCGAGAGAGAGAGAAGGACCTCGCGGCGAGGGAGAGAAGGGCCTCGCGGCGAGGGAGAGAAAGGGCCCGCGGCGAGAAGGACTACAGGGGTGGCGGGAAGAAGGCCACCACGGTTGAAGGAGGCCACACGGGATGAAGAAGGCCGCACGGGATGAAGAAGGCCACCCGGGAAGAAGGCCACCCGGGAAGAAGGCCACGCGGGATGAAGAAGGCCACACGGGTGAAGAAGGCCACAAGGGATGAAGAAGGCCACAAGGGATGAAGAAGGTGACACGGGATGAAGAATGCCACACGGAATGAAGAAGGCCACCCGGGAAGAAGGCCACCCGGGAAGAAGGCCACGCGGGATGAAGAAGGCCACACGGGTGAAGAAGGCCACAAGGGATGAAGAAGGCCACAAGGGATGAAGAAGGCGACACGGGATGAAGAATGCCACACGGGAAGAAGGCCACCCGGGAAGAAGGCCACGCGGGATGAAGAAGGCCACACGGGTGAAAAAGGCCCACACGATGGTCTTGATTTCTTCAAGTGATGAAAATGAACTTAGTGATGGAACTTTTGTACGTTTCTTAGCTCAATGGAATGGATGATTGATTGAACAAGTTGCAAGTAGAAAGCTTGCGGAAGGAAGCGGAGAAGGAGATGAGTCAGGGGATCAGGCATCAGTTCTGGTTTGTGTTTGGCGCAGGCCGCCGCGCGTGGCAGAACGCGCGTTCTGTTCAAATTGGATGCGTTTCTGCTGGCTGCAGTGGGGTGCGACACGGTGGATATTGGGCCAAAGTGCGGTAAGTGTTGACATTGGCTGGTTGGATTTACTCGATGGTGGTGGAGATATCTAGTTGCTGTCAACGGTGGGGATCCTTCGAGATTGGGTTGGTACAGTTCATGATGACTGTACTGTGGGCCCACAAGGATAATGTCAGTGAGGCGGCTGAAACTTCTGCTCTGCACACGCGCAAACTTACGGTCAATTCGAACTGCGATCCAATCTTCCCAGTGCGTGTTTGCAAATGCAATCTTTTCGGGCAGAACCATGCGGCTGCCCGTGTTTAGGGTTGGGGCTCCCCGTGTTTAGGGTTGGGGCTCCCCTATGTTGGGCTGAGATAGCCCCTTAGGATCTTTTCAAGGGAGAACTCTCGGTAGGATAGTGTTGTAACAGCGGAAGCTTTGATGAAAGATTATGAACCACCTTGCGCTGGTATGTGAGGGCAAAGTAGATTAATTATAGCAAGGAAGTACAAGATTATATAGTAATACAGGGAATATGAAAGGATGCAGTTTGTAACTACTTTACTGTTGCTGTTGCGGTTCGATACAGTACGACTCGGGCAACTGCTCTGTAACGAGTCAGTTGTGTGTCCTTAACTGTCGCGCTGTATTTGTCAGGTCAAAGGTCGCTTGACCTTTGACTTTCGCGTAACCTCCAGCAACCTCTCAACCTCCGAGGGTTGACTCGCGTTTGTTTCGGTACTGCTTGCTTCGCTTCTGGTGCGATGTTTCGACACGACTGAAGCGCTTAAGATTTACTGTTTCCAACACTCCCCTTCGCTTCTGGAGTGTCGCTGCTGATGACGTGGCCCTGTCCAGTCAGCAGCATGCAGTACTCGAACTTCTGCTTTCCGAGCTTCTTGGTCAAATAGTCGGCTGCCATCTCGGACGTGGGGCAGTATGACAGCTGAAGTCTCCCCTTCTCGATCTCGTCTTTCACGAAGAAGTAGCGCAGGGCAATGTGTTTCGTCCTGTTCGCGAAGCCGTTTTTGTTGGCGATGCGAATTGCTGATTGATTGTCGCAGAACAGGGTGAAGCTGGGTAACTCAGCCAACTTTGCTTCTTCCAGCAGTTCGCGAAGATAAAGGCCTTCTTTGGTGGCTGAGCAGAGTGCGATGTATTCTGCTTCAGCTGAAGATAGCGCGATTAACTCCTGCTTGCTCGACTGCCAGGAGATAGGACCGATAGGTTCGAGGCGGTAAACGTAGCCGGTGCGTGAGCGCCTGTTGTCGGAGTCGCCGGCGTGATCGGCGTCGACGTAGCCGATTAGCTTGGTTGGTGCGGTTGCGTTCTTGTGGTAGGTTAGGCCGATCGTCGGGGTGCTGATGAAGTAGTGAAGAGCTCGGTCGAGCTCCGCCAGGTGCTCTGTTTCGGGCTTCTTGAGGTAGGTGGCGAGCTGGCTTGCGGAGTATGAGAGGTCGGGACGGCAGGTAACAGCTGCGAAGAGGAGACATCCTAGCTTCCTCTGATAGTCGCGTACGCCGGCGGGTTTGAGTAAGGTGGATTTTCCCTTGTCGGTTCCTGTCGTGTAGCGGTATGGTGTTGAGATCGCGGCCGGCGTGAGACCGAAGCGTTTGGCGATGGTGTCGGCGTACTTTTCGGCGCTGAGGTAGATCGCGTCTTCTTCTTCTCGGATGTTGAGGCCGAGGTACTGAGTGACGGTAGGCGAGACCGTGAGTGTGAGGTCTTGCTGCAGCTCCCCTTCGAACCAGGTAGTGATGCCGTCATTTGACCCGATGTAGAGGAGATCGTCCACGTAGACGATTAGTAGAACGTAGTCGTCGTTCTTCGTGAGGCGATACATCCCTTGATCGTGTGGGAGTTGCTTGAAGCCGATGCGGATGAGGCGAGCGTGTAGGTACTGTTGCCATAGTCGCGGGGCCTGTTTGATCCCGTAGAGTGATTTTAGCAGCTGGCAGACATGCGTGGAGTCTGTGTTGGAGCCGTGTGGTAGCTCCACAAAAATCTCTGCGTCAACAGGTGCGTAGAGAAAAGCGTTTGCGACGTCGATTTGTCGCAGCTTCTTTTTCTTCATGGCGGCGATCGCGAGGAGAATTCGCAGTGAAGTGTGGCGGCTGACCGGAGCGAAGGTTTCGGTGAAGTCACGTCCGTGCTCCTGGTCGAAGCCGCGCACGACCCAGCGTGCTTTGAATTTGTCGATGGTGCCGTCAGCTTTCGTCTTTACACGGAAGACCCATTTTCCGGTAAGTATGGTCTTGTTTCGTGCTACGCCGATAGGAACGACCTTCCAGGTGTTGCGTTCTTCTAACGCCTTCAATTCCCTGTCCATGGCTTCGCGCCATTTTTCCCTATGCTCCCCCCCCAGAGCCTGTTGAACCGTCGCAGGCTCCTTAGGAATGTCGGCGCCGTGGACTGCGGTGACGAGGCCAAGGATTTGGAGTCCACTCTGTGTGTAGCGGGGGAGTGTGGTGTCCTCGGGATAGACTGCTTCGTCTCCAGCTTCTGGATCAGGTGCGAAGTTGGGTCCTACGCGTTCTGCTTCGTTGGTGTTGACTTCAGCAGGTGTAACGTAACCGTTGTCGGCGAAGTGGTAGTAAACTTCGGCGTTGATGCTTTCGCGTGGGTCTTCGTCGTCCATTGGTACGTCCACTGGGCAGTAGGGAAGAGGTCCGGCTTCTTCCGAGGCTCTGTCCACGTTCTGCTCGTCCCAGTCAGCTTCGTCTTCTGCCGAGGCGAAGGCTCGGGTGCCAGTGAATCCGCCCGTGAGGTCAGGTCTGTTGGCTCTGACGTACGCGAGATGAACGTCGAGGGTGAGGTGTTCGTAGAAGATTACATCACGTGCTGCGACTGTTTCCTTGCTGTTGATGTCGAAGATTTTCCATGCGTTGTGGTGTTTTTCGATGCCCAGGTGTACTCCCCACTGTGCTCGTTGGGAGAATCGACCGGCGCGTGCAGATGGTGGTCGGTACTGTACCATGCACCCGAAAACTCGTAACATTTTTGTGTTGCCCAATTTTCCTGTCCACAGCAGGTGCGGTGATGCGTTGTTCGGGAGCGATGATGACGAGAGCAAGTTGTGCAGCATGACGGCGTGGTCCATTGCTTCGGGCCACTGGTGGTTGGGCAGATGCATGCCACGTAGCAGCTTGCGCATGGTGGCTTGAAGTGTCCTGTTCATCCGTTCTGCTACACCTTGCTGTTGATGGGCGTAGGGAAGGGAGATGAGCCGCTTGATTCCCTTTTCTGCCAAGTAGTCCTTGAACCTCTGTGAGGTGTATTCTCCTCCCCCGTCGGACTGAAAACTTTTCAGTTTTACGCCCGATTCTCTTTCTGCTGCAGGAAGCCACGCGACGAACGCTTCGAAGGCCATGTCCCTGACGGCTGGGTAGGTTGAGGTGCCAGACGTATCTGGTTGCGGCGTCGATGAAGGTAATCGTGTAGTTGTAAGTGTTCTGTCCAGGTTCGCGGTTGTACAAGATGTCGCTGTACACTTTCTCGAGCGGTGCGTAAGCTGGTGCGCTTGGATTGTGGTGAGATGGAAATGGTTGTCGCGTTAGGTCTGCTTCGGGGCAGGTGAAGCATGTTCCTCGAGCTCGCTGAAGTTCTCTGCCGTCGGTCAGTAGGAGTGAGTCCTTGTCAAGAACTCCTGCTCTTATTGTGTTGTTTAACACCGTGTGACTCGGATGTCCCATCCTTGCGTGCCAGGTTCCTTCAGTGGCGCGGTGTCCTTAAGAGCGTCGGTACATGTCGGAGTTGGAGTAGAAGCCGGCGGTGAAGTTGGCGCTACGGTGAACTTCTCGCGGTGCTGGTTGAAGTTGCTGTACGGGTGTTGGTGGCGTGTCGTCGATGAAGAGTGGTGCCGTCGAAGGACCGGCGACTGGTGTTGATGTTCCTACTGCTGCTGTCGTTGCTACTCCCGATGTTGTCTCTGCTGCTGCCGATGTTGCCTCTGCTGCTGCCGATGTTGTCTCTGCTGCTGCCGATGTTGTTTCTGCTGCTGCCGATGTTGTTTCTGCTGCTGCCGACTGTTGAATCGTTGCTAACGCTCTTGTTCTTTCTGAGATAGCCCCTTAGGATCTTTTCAAGGGAGAACTCTGGGTAGGATAGTGTTGTAACAGCGGAAGCTTTGATGAAAGATTATGAACCACCTTGCGCTGGTATGTGAGGGCAAAGTAGATTAATTATAGCAAGGAAGTACAAGATTATATAGTAATACAGGGAATATGAAAGGATGCAGTTTGTAACTACTTTACTGTTGCTGTTGCGGTTCGATACAGTACGACTCGGGCAACTGCTCTGTAACGAGTCAGTTGTGTGTCCTTAACTGTCGCGCTGTATTTGTCAGGTCAAAGGTCGCTTGACCTTTGACTTTCGCGTAACCTCCAGCAACCTCTCAACCTCCGAGGGTTGACTCGCGTTTGTTTCGGTACTGCTTGCTTCGCTTCTGGTGCGATGTTTCGACACGACTGAAGCGCTTAAGATTTACTGTTTCCAACACCCTAATCGCATGCCATCCAGATGGGGTTTATTTTTTTCTGACCGCGGGCAGGTAACGACCCCACAGCTTCTTCCACTGGGGATCGCATTTGCGAACCGCGCTGGCTAAATTGGATTGCAGCTGAAGTTGTCCCCAAACTCCAAGCAGAACAACATGAACAGTCTCATTTTCACAATACTGTACAGTTCTCTGCTCAATTATTTAATTGAGTTTGATTTCATTCTGTTGCTGAAATCGAGACATCTGAAAGCGCGTATCACCAAAGCACAGGTTTGGTGCGCGAACCACCAAGCTCGAGGCTGGAACAGCTAGGAACTTTCTAGGAGGCTGACGTGACACTTTTAGTTGAAAATAGTGAAGTTTGCGTGAGGTGCGGGGGTGGTGTGGGATTGGGGCGAATTTTTTTTCCTGGCTGGACTTTTGCAATGCTGGCTGCTGTAGCAACCCCCTTGCCTGCCTGTGAACGAGGTTCTGGCAGCTGAAATAGCGAGGGGTGGATAAAAGGCCACGCGAGCCAATAGGAATCGCGGGTGCTTCCGTCACAGTCGCACAACCAACCACCACCCCAGCAGCTCTCGCTCGCACCTACCTGCAGTTCTATGACCCCTTGCGTTCAGTTCAGTCTTTACGTATCCAGCACTTTAGTTCAGTCTGTTAGACCTAAGCGCTTCTTGATTACAACTCGCATGGCTTCTCGGATCGCGCAAGTTATTACTTAGCACCATAGAGTGTCAGTTGCGCTTATTAGCCGTAGTCTGATAGTAGGCGCTTCACGTAGTGAAGTACGAATTGCCTATTTGCGTGCTGCAGATGTTCGTACAGTAGGCAGTAGTACGATATTTTTTTGTGGATGTATTGCCACCCGAGTTGTAATGTTCATTTCCGGTTGGATTATAGCATCAATTTGCGGGCACATGAAGACCATTTGCACACACATTATTAGTATCGATTTGCAACTTGTTAATTCCATAAATACGTGAGCACTTACCATGCGGAAGGCATTTATGGTTTCGATTCGTAGCCGCGTGAATCGCGTCGGTATTGCCACCTATTCGACGTCCTTAGGCGATTAAGCGAAGGCACATTTCTTTGGATCGCTCACACGCAAGACAGTAAAGAAAGAAAAAGGAGAAAGGTAAGCGGGGTTGGTGGGATGCAGTGAAGGGTGGGGCAGGACATTTCCCATCTCTCCTCGCTCTCCCCTCGTCCCTCCCTCCCCCGCCCCCCTTCGCTCTTCCCTCACCGCTCCCCCTTATCCCCCCCCCCCCTTCCCTCATCTACCCCCACCCTCCGCTCGTCTCCCCCCCGCTCCCCTCTTCTCGTCTCCCACTCACACCTCTTTACCTTCTTCTCGCCCATCATTCTCTTCCCCCCTCCTCCTCACCACTACTCTCATGTCTCCTGCTTTCTTCCGCTCTCCCCTGCTCTCTTCCGCTCTCCCCTGCTCTCTTCCGCCCTCCCTTCATTTCTCATTCCCCCCCACTTTCCCCCCCTCATTCCCCCCTCACCCACCCCTCGCCCCCCCCTCGCTCATCCCTTTTCCCCCCTCATTTACCCCGCTTTTATCCCTCTCTCTTCATCTCCCCTCTGCCCTCTCTGTCGACTCCCCCCTTCCCCCCCTCCCCTCCCCTCCCCCCCCTTCGCTAGCTCCAGTCATCCTCCTTTGTCCCCAACCCGCCCTCCCCCCTGCCGTCATCTACACCCCAGGTCACCCCTCATTTTCCCATCCCTCATTCCCCTCCCCTTCCCTTCCCTCCCCCCTCCAGCAACCTACCTCTCATTACACCTACCCCTTACTTGTTCGACTGCCTTACATCTCCCTCTCAGCTTCACATCCCCCCCCTTGTCATCTCCAGGCCTGGTCACCCCTCATTTTCTCATCCCTCATCCCTCCCCCTCCGGCAGCTTACCTCTCATCACACTTACCCCCACACCTACCCCATACTGTTCCGCTGCCTTACATCTCCCTTCCAGCCTCACACCCTCCTGACTTCCTCTCTTTGCCGCTGCCTGTATGTTCCCTCAACATCCCTCTACCTTCAGTAGCTACCCAGGCTCCTCCTGGCCTACCCAACTGACACTGACCCTGGCCTTTGTGAATTGCCCCTGTGAATCCCCTTAGTGACTTGCCTTTGCAGCACAGGAGGCGATTCTTCCCGTTCGCCTTGATGCTGGTATTGATTGCTTTGGTAGTCAAGCCAATAGATCCCTGCCAGTTGATCTCTTCCTGTATTGCTTTCTCTAATGTGTACGGTACCCTACCGATTTTCGTACAATGGCCACTTGCACTATGCCTTTCTTCTCCTCGCTGTTTCTACTGTTTTATGGTGTTGCACTTGTGGCAAACGATTCAGTACCGTATGAAGACACCGCCAACTGGTGTTGGGCGTGTTAGGGAATTTAGGGAATTTAATTCACCCTGTTATCCTGAGGCTCACCTACAAACATTCTCACACACGGGTACATTCAACGTTGTCACATAAAGACATCGTGTTTTAGAAACATTGTCACCTAAAAACATCGCCACCCAATACATCATGATGTAAGAAACACTTCAAGCATGTCATCATGTGATACCGGTAGCTACATGTTAGTCGCCACACACGTCTCAGCTGCTTTTTGCTCGTGGGCAAGCTTGGCGGCATTTGGGTTCAACAGAGCTTGCAAAGAGGCCCCCAGGAGATTGCTGCCAATGAAGGGATGGGGAACACAGAGAGGGAAGGCAGGTAAAAATGTGAGGAGACGAATGGGCGGCGAAAAGCAATGGTGGAGGGAGATTGAGGTGGGGCAACTGCAAGGTAGTAACAGATTGGTGGATGCTTTAGAAGCAACAAGGTAAGTCGCATTTGGAAACTGGGTTGCAAGGTGTGCAGAGGCTTACTTGACACGAAGCCAGGGGGCAGGCGGTGCAATGGCCCCTGCAGGCTTGTCCATGCTCGGAGCAGCAGATGCAGTGGTGGGGGATGGAGGCGAGGAGGCACGGAGGGTCGTGGCAGGGGGGAGGGGGAGGGTGAGGTGGCGGATGAAGTGTGTGAAGCACGCTTCCAGGGCATCGCTGCTCTGCTGCTCCGCTGGTGCAGGCAGGGAGGAGGCACGGGAGGAGGCAGGGGAGGAGGCACAGGGGAAGCGAGAATGGGGGGAGAAGGCTCAGCAGGAAAAGGGAGGGAAGACGCACAAGGATGGATACAGGAGCGCCAGGAACATGAGAGATGGTGCTTGATGCAGCAACAGATGACTGACTTCAAAACGCCTGAGATTGTAGGGTCAGAGGGCTACGAGTCTGATGCCGTGAGGGAGGCGCAAGAAACAGGTGATTACCAGAGGGGCTGAGGGAGAAGCAAAGGCCGGCAGTGGAGCCGTGTGGGGGCGAGGGCGCGCAGGTGCGGTGCATGTGGACAGCGTGGCTGTGGGCGAGCAGTGATGCCCTGTTGGGGGAGAGGTGGGGGATGGATGGTGGTGGCAAAGACATGCGAGTCATGCAATGTGGCATGATATGTGGCAATGTGATCCGCATGCAGCATTGCATGCAACATTGCATGCCACATTGCATGCAATGTGGGATGGCAAGGGGCAGTTAATACATTATATGTGGCAATGTAATCCGGCATGCAATGCAGAATTGCATGCACTATGGCAAGGCAAGGGGCAGTCAAATACATGACGGGAAAGGAGGAGAGGCGGGGTCACCTGGAGGAGAGAGGGTTAGGCGGGGTTACCTGGAGGAGTGGGGGAAGATGGTGTGCAGGCGGGCCAGGAGACTGGGCAGTGAGGGGCCTGCAGGGAGAGGCCGCAGCAATGGGGGAGAGACAGGTGCGGGGAGAGGGCGAGAGGGGGGTTTGGGGGCAAGTAAGCACAGCGAAGGGAGGAGAGGGGAAGCATGGTGCGGAGGGAGGGTGAGGTGAATGGGTAGTCTTGTGGCTGCAGTCTTGTGAGAGGGCACTGATAACATCACATCACCCCCTCACCTCCCGTCCCTGCAAGCACAAAGTGGGCGGCGTTGCTTGTCACCATGTGCGCCATGTTGCCACCCAGGTCCGGGAACGCGTCTCCCTCAACCTCAAACCCCTTCACGTCCACACCGGGCATGGCAGCAGCGCACACCACCACCACCACCTCCCGCTCTTCCTCTCCCCTCCCATTCAGCCCCCTTCTCACACCATCCCCTCTAGATGAAACAGCTCCTCTTGCCGACAGCAATTCGTTTCCTGGCAGGGATCCATTGCTGGGCCAGATTCGTTGCTGAATGGAGTCCGCAAAGCCCTCCAGCTTGTACTGAGGCGCCTCTAAACGCGTCTGCAGGCCCTCTGCAAGGCCCAGAAACCTCCTGGAAGCTGCCTCCAGGCGCTGGGTAACCGCGCCCTCAGCTTGTGCCAGGTGGCCCTCTGTGATTGCTCGGATAGACTCAGCGAACGAGTTAGAAGGTTCTGTGAAAGGTGGAGCGGAGAGAACAGGGGAGGCGGTTGCAGGGAAGGTTGCAGGGCTGCACTGGCCGCAGTTGAGCTCCCCAGCGACCTCCTCCATCTCATGCATCACCTGCGTGTCGTCCTCGCCCTGCTGCGTCCCCTCCTCGTGCGGGGCAAAGGCGGTCATCTCGCGGATGATGTGCTCAGTGTCTTCAATCAGTTCCAGCAGCACCACGCCTTCTATCACCTCGTCCGCTGCCGCCGCCATCACCACCTCCTCCCACTCCAATGCCTCTCCCTCCCCCTCACTCTCCCCCTCACCCTCACCGTCAGCATCATCCGTGCCGTGGTTCCCCATGCCATGCGCATCGCTACGGCCTACTCTCCCTGTGTGTGTCTCGCCCATGATCGCCCCCTCGCCGCCCCATGGCCCATGCTCCATGCTGCCACCAACCACACACCCAAAAAACGGAATACTCTCTGCTCCCGCACTCCCCTCTCCTCCGCACCTTCCCCAAGCCCTCTCCACCTCTCGCCCCAGCGATTCCAGCACAGTGCCTGTTGTGGATGCACCTGCCTCAGATGCACCTCCCCCAGCAACAAACGCCGCCACTACGGATGGCGAGCCGCCCAGCCTTGCAGCAAGCTCTCTCACTACCGCCGCCGCTGCTGCCTTTGATACAGTTTTTCTCGATCCTGCTTCTGCTGATGCTGATATTGCCGGTCCACCAATAGAGATACGACACGTGGCAGTCACATACGTGGCAGTGCCAAGAGCAGTCAAGACGTTGCTCTCCTCCACTGCTACAACCGGCATGGCACCTGTATCGGTTGTAGGTGCTACAGATGGTACGGCATCTGTAGCGGCTCCATGTGCTATGGTGGTGTCTATAGCAGCACCACATGCCGCACTGTCACCCAATCTCTCACGGCCATACCGCATGCCACTTGCTGATTGGCTCGTACTGGTAGAAGTGTCACCATCTCGGCAATCCCTAGGACCCCTCCGACTCGATCCAAACGCAAGGCCGCTCAAATAACCGCTACTACAATCCATGCCACCATAGCGCATTCCCGTGCCGCCATTATTATCACGGTAGTGACCAGCACTGCTGATGGCATCAGATCTGCCTGTAACCCCTCTCGTGTTCTCATGGACGTCAGCATGCCACGTGGCCGTCGTGACATCCTCTCCCGCCCTGTCTCCGGCGCCTGTGACGGTCAGCCGTGTGCCCAGCCGGTCAAGATGCTCAGTGCCGGCGGAAGTAGGCGTGGAAGGTGATTCTGCCGGCGCGTGCGGGGAGCCGTCGGATTGAGTGCGCGTCGAGGGCGCAATCCCAGGATCTAACGAAGAGGCGGAGGAGGAAAGAAAACGCGCGCTATTCCGCGGATAGCTGCGCGGGTAGTTGCGCGGATCCCCCCGCAAGAACAAGCGGTCGACTTCCGCGCGCTCGGCGGGTGACGAGTGAGTGACGTCGCATTCTGGCCGTCCGATCTGACGGCCACCCGCGAGCAACCGCGACGGCAGACGAGCGTTGCCGGACTCGCCGAGCCTAGCTCCGGACCTAACCGCGCGGATGAGCGCGACGTGCCTCGCCATCCGTGCAGGTTCGACCACGCGATCGCTCCAGGGTAAACACTCGTGAATAGGCGGAAACCTTTCCGGTATCAACAGCCCCGGGCATCCACTAATGCTTCATGATAATCAAATTAATATCATTACGTTGTGGATCAGAAACTTACAAGCCACATCAGCTAGTCAAAGATCCACCCTATTACGTCCAAAAGTATTCCTAGCATGAACTTGACTGTTCTACCGCACGTCACTCAACAGAAACGGAGAAACAAACGCGGGGAACTTATGCGCTCCAACTGAGTCGACGAGGAGGGCCACGCCACCCATGTTGAGAGCGGCAACAAGAATTGCCGCCGCCGCATGACAATGATGTCAGTGTGATTGCGGCCCAGCCAATCACCCACCGAGGCGCACGACAATGATGTCATAGAGAGGCGAGACCAGGACCAGCCAGCCACCCACCAGGGCAGGCAGCCTCTGTCACTCACCTTTTTTTCTAAATACCGTGTCTTGCTGCCCATCCTACACCCGTCCCTCCAGCTCCTGTCACTGCCCCTCTGCTGCTCCCCCACCAGCCGTGCCAGCACCTGTGGCAGCACCAGCACTGGCAGCAGCCACAGCAGCAGCAGGGGCAGCAGCACCATTTGTGCCGTTGGCAGCAGACTGAGGAGCAGTGGGAGCAGCGCCCCCAGAGGATACTCCCCCTGATGTTGCTGCTGCTGCTGCTGCTGCTGCTGCCACTCCTGCTGCCTTCTGCACCCCCCCTGCTGCCACCTTAAGAGGTGAAACACCTGCTGTCTTTGCACCACCAGCAGCAGGGGAACCAGAGGCAGCAGCAGCAGCAGGGGCATGGGGAGTGGTGGCGGGAGGGCCCCAGGCGAGGGTGAGTGCATCCCCTGACGCCAGCACCCGCCCGTTCATGTACGCATACTCCGCTACGGGACGAGACGCAAAGCGCACGCGGACGGCGCTGGTGGGCGTGACAGCTGTCCCGCCACCCTCCACCTCCACACTCACCACCTCGCCACACGCACTGAAGTGCTCCCACAGCATGCTCGCCTGAGAGGTGGGCAGGACGAGATAAAGGGGAAGAGAATGGAAGGGAGTGGGAACTGAGAGGGCAGAGAGAGATGCAGAGCTGCTATCACCACCTTCCCACACGCGCTCAAGTGATCCCATCCCATAGCATGCTCGCCTGCAAGGTGGCCAGGCGGTTGGGGCAAGGATTGGCAAACGGAGCAGACGCTCGCCACCTCCTCGCCGCACAGACAAGGCAGGGTGAGAAGTGAGGGGAATAGCATTGGGACCATCAGGATCCCAACTCTGTGTCACTTGCTCTCTCAGAATTCAGGGTGAAAGAACACTTTCAATTGCCCTCAGACTGGCTCGCTTACCTCAGTGATGGCATCAGGATGGGCGGTGTGATGCACACCACCATGCTGCGATTGTCCAGCTTCAACCTATTCCCCCACAACCCCCCTGCACCCGCTTCCGGCCCCCTTTTCCAGAAGCAAGGCTCTCGCTTGCGCTAAGGCTGGCTTGCTCACCTCAGTAATGGCTTCGGGGATGGGCGGTGTGACGCGCACCACAGTGGTGCGATTGTCCAGCTTGAACTTATTCCCCCACGCGCCCCCTGCACCCGCTCCCACCCCCCCTCCCCCTCCGCTCCACCCGTAGTGATACCCCCCTCCATAACCCCCGTACCCGCCCCGCCCTCTCCCTCTGCCACCCATGTAAGGTGCGGGGCCCGCAGGGGAGTGAGAGGAATAGGGAGCACCGGGGGGTGTGCCCATTGCCTTGCCCCCTGCTGCTGCCGCTGCTGCTGCTCCTGCTGCTGCTCCTGCTGCTGCTCCCTCCGCTCCTGCTGCTCCTGTCCCTGCGCGTGCTGCTGCTGTTCCTGCAGCATCACCTGCTGTGGCACCTGCAGCAGGGCTGGCTGTGCTGCTGCCTGCTGCTGCCTGTGCTGCACTTGCTCCTGCTGCTGGAGAAACACCTGAAGCAGCACCCGGTGATGCACCTGGTGCAGCAGCGGCAGGGGATTGTTTCTGTTGGCTGGCCTCTTTGAGTCGCTCTAGGTACAGCCGGCGCTTCTCAATCTGCTCCCTCAGCAGCGCCTCCTTCTTCTTCTGAATCGCTCTCAACTCCTCCAACTTCGCCTTCGCCTTTGCTGCTGCCTCTGCAGGGTCAACTGCTGCTGCTGCTGCCGCAGCCCCCCCTGCACTCGCCCCACCCTTGCCAGCACTAGCATCACCCTTGCCGCTCCCTTTCCCACCCTCCACCCCTGCCCCTGCTCCCGAACCTCCCTCCCCTGCCGAACCAGCCGCAGCAGCCGCCGCAGCGGCAGTCGCCGCGGCCGCCGCAGCAGCCGAAGCAGGATCAGGCTGCAAATCAAAGTTAGCCCAAAACACCTTAATAAACCTGTTCCCCAGCACCGCATCTGGTGCTGCTATGGCGGCTGCTGCATGCTCCCTCGCGCCCAGCTGCACAAACGCGCGGCCCTTGTCCCCATGCACCTTGATATCCACCACGGGACCAAACTTTGAGAAATGCTTGATGAGAGACGCCTGCAGGCCCTTGCCTGCTGTGAGCTCTGAAGGGATGCCGTTCACAAAAACGGTCATCTGGGCTTTTTGGTCGGGGTTTCGGTCGTTGCCTCCCCCCCGGCCTCTCCCCCCGCCCATGCCTCCTTCCCCTCTTCCTCTCCCCCCCCAGTCCCCTCTGCCTCCCCGCCCGGGCTGCCCCTGGGGCCCCTGAAAGCCCCCTTCCCCTGGTCCTCCTCTCCTCTCATACCCGCCTTGCCCCATGCCCGGTCCCATGCCCTGACCCATGCCCTGCCCCTCCTCTCCCGCCCCGTTTCCTCCAAACTCCGGCCCCATTCCACCCCCGAAATTCCCGGGGAACTGCGGATCGTACCCCATGTTGAATCCCCCATCAGGAGTGTATTCCATCCCCACGTCCCCGCCTATTGCCCCCATCGCCCCATCCCCATCACCCACCCCTCCCCCGCCCCGCCCACCAGCACCTACCGGCCCAATCCGGTCCCACACGCTCACCTCCCCAGGCGCACCCCGCCTGCCCCCCTGCATGCGCCCATTCCCGTCCGCCCCATCGCCCCCATACACCCGCACTTCCCGCATCCCCTTGGCCCTCTTGGAATCATGCACCCATAGAGCCTCGTCCGGGTCATAATGTTCCCCTTCGTCTGCCATCACTCCTCCCCCGCCGTCCACTGCTGCCGATACCCCCACCCCCTCCTGCTCCTCCCCCCCTTCCCCTGCCCCGCTTTCGCCTCCTCCTCGCCCTCCACCTTCCCCTCCTCTGCCTCTGCCTCCTCTGCCTGCTCTCGGCCGGCGCGTGCCGGCCAGCTGGCCGGGCGGCGGCTGGGTGGCGGAGTTTGGAGGCATGCCGAGGGACTGTGGAGGGAGAGGAAGGTTGAGCTGCTGCAGGGACTGGAGAGGGGTGACAGGGGTGGGCGGAAAGGGGAAAGGGGTGTGTGGTTGAAGAGAGAAACGAACGCAAGGAGAAGATGAGAGGATGGAGGGAGATCGAGACTAAGGATGGAAACTGAGATGAAAGAGTGCGTGCAAGTAAGGTCTGCATGCAGCCTCATCTTACTCATGTGCCTCCCTGTCACTTGTGCTGCTAACCTGCACGCCCTCCGCCTCTCTGCACACCTGCACACCCCTCAGTCTCACCTGCATGTATGCGGTAGTTGCCATGGTCCAGTGGACACACCTGTACACCCCTCTACACACCTACACACCCCTCTGCGCACCCCCCTGCGTCTCACCTGCATGTCCTCCACAACAATGCGGTAGTTGCCATGGTCCAGCGGGCACAGGTCGCCCTTCAGACAGAACCCCTTCTCCTCAAAGTCAGGGCACCGCGCGCGCTTCCCCTTGGGGCCCCCCGGACCTGCTCCCCCCCCGCCGCCCATTCCCGCACCCCCTTCCGCGCCTGGTCCAGCCCCTCCCCCTCCCGCCCCCCCTCCGCCTGCGCCCATCCTTCCCCCGCCCATTCCCGGCATCCCTCCGCCGCCCCCGCCACCTGGGAACATTCCAAAGCCCGGGCCCCCTGCGCCAAACCCTGGTCTGATAAGCCCCGGACCCCCTCCCCCGCCCCTTCCAGGGAAGAACCCCCTCCCCATGCCCCCGCCCATGCCGTTCCCCATGCCCGGGCCTGCCCCTGCGATCCCCGCGCCAGGCATAGGCGCACCAGGGAGACCGGGGGGAGGGATCCCAGGTCCTACCCTGCCGGGTAACATACCAGGCATTGCCCCCCCTGCGCCCCCCATGCCCCACTGCTCCCCCCCCATGCCCCTCCCCGGGCCCCCATCGAAGCGCCCAGGCATGCCCCTGAGGAGGCCCGCGCGCCCCCCCATCCCCCCGGGCATTCCCCCCATGGGGAACCGCGGCATACCCATCTGCGGGCCTAGAATCGGCTGCCCCGGACCAGCACCCCCCACGCGGGGGAAGTCCCGCCCCATGGGCCCGCCCCTTCCGCCCATGCCGCCCCCATCCCCCGGCCTGAAGGAACGGGGGCCGTCACGGCTGCGGAACGATCTGCCTGCGCCACCCCCGCTAAAGTCACCTCCTCTTCTATCCCGCGCGCCCTCTAGTCGCGAGTGCACGCTACCGCGCCCTTCCGCGGGATCTCTGCTGCGCGCTCCTTCCCCCGCCGCGCCCTCGTCGCGGAACGTGCGCTCGCCGCCTCTGCGCCTGTGCTTGTGGTTCCTATCGTCGTCGTCGTCGCTCGATTCGTCTTCCTCGTGCCGCTTCCGCCGCCCTTCCTCCTCCTCCTCCCGCTCCTCCCCTCCTGCTTCCGCCCTCTCCTCCGCCTCCGCTTCAGCCGCGAGATACGGCTCCCTCTCGCCCCTCTCCCCGCCTTTACCACCATCTTCGTCCCGCTCCTTCTCCTCATCCCCTGATGCTCTCTCCCTCACCCCCCTCTCTCGCGACGTGCCACTTCTCTTTCCCCCTCTCCCCTTACCCCCCTCCTCATCCGCAACCCGCTGCCCGCCATCTCCCCGCCTGCTTCCGCTCCTCCCTCCGCCTCGTCCCCCGTCTCTCCCGGACTCATTCGCTTCCGCAGGTTCCGCGTCGTCCCCCCGACTGCGCTTCTTGTCCGCGTCGTCGTCTTCCCCCGCGTCCCCCTCCTCCGCGTCTTCTAGCGAGATCTCCCCGCGCTCGAGTGCGTCGAACAGCTTCGCTACAAAACCCTCGGTTTCTGAAACCCGGAAATGAAGAAACAAAGAGAACAAAAAAGGGGGATAACGAACGGCAAAGACGAGGTTTCAGTTGGTTAATCACATTACAACGAATGATCCTCCAGTGCTTATTGAATCAATGGCAAAGTGAGGCACACGAACCCCGCGCTTTCTTCATGGAACAAGCTAGAGCATCAAACAGGAAAAGCTCCAATCTCCTGCAATGAAGCAAGCGACGACGCGAGCGAACAAGTCGATGGAACGTGACGACGAATTAGGTCGTAACTACAAACTAGGGCGAGACGGCAAATGCGAAGAACCGCGCGCGCGAGTAATTGCCTGCGACGCACCTTCCGTGCATAAGTCTTGCAGGTGATACAGGTCAGGCAGGAACATGATGTCCCAGGGATGGCCATTCTATACGGAAGACGTGCAATTTATCAACGGTTGCGAAAGATCTTCATCATGGGTTCCGCGCGACGTACCATCGGTGAGAAAGTCCTGCAGCTGGTCGAGGCAGAGGCGGCGCAGCTCGTCGTGCGGCTTGCTGTTCCGCAGCAGCGCCACCACGTAGTTCGCCAGCAGCGCCGGATCCGCCTCCGATCTGCGCGCGGGAGCAATGCCAATACATAGTTCCGGCAGAAAACGAAACCAACAGGGTTCCGATGCCGCGAAGGACGTGAATTAAACGATATCTAAATGCGGACGTTCCCGAGGCGGAAAGGTGTCGATAGTAACAAATCATGGAAGGGAAAGGATCGAGGTTTAGCGCTGAGCTTACATGGGCTTGAGAAGGTCGATCAGAAAGCGTAGGAGCGGAGAGTCCGCTTCCTCCTCCATCGCTAATTATTGATCCGACGGCCGCTGACCACAATTCGCGACTTGAGACCGCCTGCGAGGGAGCAATGGCGTTGTACCGGGATATTTTCGAAAGCCAAGACCTAATTTGCTACGCGGAACCTAGAGCGGGACTCCGTGCTACCTCGGGAATAACGCGCTGAGATGAATGGGAGGGCGGAAAGAGGAAAACGCCCATCCAAAACTGAAGTTCAATTTGAAGTTCGCCCATATCCTCGTTATAGCTAGGAAATATGCCAACAGGGTGCACACCACGAATACTGTACTGCCACAAGAAACCCCTAAAAGTTCTCTGAAACTTGCATCACAAACATTTCCCTCAATGTTTCACTGCAAATTCACTTGAAACACGTTACACGACCTAAAGATTTTACAAGGCAGCCCTCTACTCCCCCTCCCCTCGAAGCAGACTGCAAATGCAGACTGCAACGACCCATCCACCACCTCGCCACCAGAAGCAAGTCCGCACGCACCGTTCTGCCGGAGTCCCGTCCCGTGTCGCTGGCCGTTTCTTTGTGTGGGGGTGAGGCCGCGGCAATAGCTTTAGCGAAGCGTAGTTCGGCTGCTGTGGCTCGTCGGCTTCGTTTGATTAGGTCGAAATGGCGTTCCTGCTGACAACCATTCAAGAACAGCCGTCGCTCCTCTTCACGCGGACCAGCGGAGAGGTGACGTCCTCGTTATTGCAACTCAAATCTTCTACCTCGTCCATCAGAAATTCCGGAAATTTTCACCAAAATGCTGAGAGTGCCGTGTCTCCCTTGTGTTGGTTCTCTTTCTTTCGCCAATCCCGTGGCAGCTCGACGCGTCGTCCAGAAATGTCTCTTCACTGCCGACTCGCACGAAGCGGCGCCACGTGGCCACATCCGCTTCTTTCCGCTCGTCAAATTCGCCGCAGCCGCCGCGAAATTCGCAGGACGACCAGCAGCAGCAGCAAGCGGGCGAGGAGGCATCACCGCGCGTGGGGCGCAGGAGCGTGGCTCTCGGCGGGGCTGCTGCCGCGGCTTCCGCGCTCGCCGCTTCCGTTGGCGCCACCCTGCTCCCTGCTGACGTGGCCGAGGCAACAGAGTCGAATTTCGCGGACAGTACGTGCAACAGCCACATGTGCGCCGCACATCCTCTTGCGTTACTGAATGCACAAGCCTTCGTTTTTCCCAATTGTGCATTCTGCCCCTCCCTCCCCCTCCCTCCCCCTCCCCCTTCCCCAAAACACCCCCGTTCCCCCAACGCCCCTCCATTGTGTGTGCGGGGGGGCGGCAGTGCCGGCATTGAGGGGCAAGGACTATGGCAAGAGCCGCATGAAGTATGCCGATTACACTGAGACAGACTCCGGCCTGCAGTACAAGGTGGGGTGCAGTGGCGCGAGGTGGGACGCGGTGGCCACAATGTGGGGTGCGGTGGGTGCGGTGGGCAGGCCAAGGTGCGGCACGGAGGGCATCGCAAGGTGCAGTCTTAGTTGCGGAAGACGCGTCTAGCGTCTTAGACGCGTCTGTCTAGACGCAGCGTCTTAGACGCTAGACGCTAGACAGTATCGATTAGACGCAGTATTAGACGGAAACCCGGGCAGGCCCAAAAAAAGTTCGGGCAGACCAAAAAGTTTTGTGGGGCATGGGGGGGTTGGGGAACATGCACCTATGTCACAATGAGGTGAAATTTTCCTCGTACCATAAAATTTTCCCCATTCTAAGACTTTACAAAAATTTTCACATCTCATCATATATGATTGGGGGGATTCAAATTTGCTTGGGGGGCTGGTTTATATGGTCGAAATGGGTGGGAAGAAGTTCTAATGGCGTGAAATTGAATTTCGCGTTGAAATGGCGAATTTCAATTTCGCGCGCGCGATTTTTTTTCGCCCAAACGTCTTGCGTCTAAAAGTGTGTCTTGCTTCTAGCGACTAGACGCTGCATCTAGACGCAAGACGCGTCTAGCGTCTTCCGCAACCCCATCAGGTTCGTCCCCATCAGGTTCGTCCCCATCAGGTTCGTCCCCATCAGGTTCGTCCCCATCAGGTTCGTCCCCATCAGGTTCGTCCCCATCAGGTTCGTCCCCATCAGGTTCGTCCCCATCAGGTTCGTCCCCATCAGGTTCGTCCCCATCAGGTTCGTCCCCATCAGGTTCGTCCCCATCAGGTTCGTCCCCATCAGGTTCGTCCCCATCAGGTTCGTCCCCATCAGGTTCGTCCCCATCAGGTTCGTCCCCATCAGGTTCGTCCCCATCAGGTTCGTCCCCATCAGGTTCGTCCCCATCAGGTTCGTCCCCATCAGGTTCGTCCCCATCAGGTTCGTCCCCATCAGGTTCGTCCCCATCAGGTTCGTCCCCATCAGGTTCGTCCCCATCAGGTTCGTCCCCATCAGGTTCGTCCCCATCAGGTTCGTCCCCATCAGGTTCGTCCCCATCAGGTTCGTCCCCATCAGGTTCGTCCCCATCAGGTTCGTCCCCATCAGGTTCGTCCCCATCAGGTTCGTCCCCATCAGGTTCGTCCCCATCAGGTTCGTCCCCATCAGGTTCGTCCCCATCAGGTTCGTCCCCATCAGGTTCGTCCCCATCAGGTTCGTCCCCATCAGGTTCGTCCCCATCAGGTTCGTCCCCATCAGGTTCGTCCCCATCAGGTTCGTCCCCATCAGGTTCGTCCCCATCAGGTTCGTCCCCATCAGGTTCGTCCCCATCAGGTTCGTCCCCATCAGGTTCGTCCCCATCAGGTTCGTCCCCATCAGGTTCGTCCCCATCAGGTTCGTCCCCATCAGGTTCGTCCCCATCAGGTTCGTCCCCATCAGGTTCGTCCCCATCAGGTTCGTCCCCATCAGGTTCGTCCCCATCAGGTTCGTCCCCATCAGGTTCGTCCCCATCAGGTTCGTCCCCATCAGGTTCGTCCCCATCAGGTTCGTCCCCATCAGGTTCGTCCCCATCAGGTTCGTCCCCATCAGGTTCGTCCCCATCAGGTTCGTCCCCATCAGGTTCGTCCCCATCAGGTTCGTCCCCATCAGGTTCGTCCCCATCAGGTTCGTCCCCATCAGGTTCGTCCCCATCAGGTTCGTCCCCATCAGGTTCGTCCCCATCAGGTTCGTCCCCATCAGGTTCGTCCCCATCAGGTTCGTCCCCATCAGGTTCGTCCCCATCAGGTTCGTCCCCATCAGGTTCGTCCCCATCAGGTTCGTCCCCATCAGGTTCGTCCCCATCAGGTTCGTCCCCATCAGGTTCGTCCCCATCAGGTTCGTCCCCATCAGGTTCGTCCCCATCAGGTTCGTCCCCATCAGGTTCGTCCCCATCAGGTTCGTCCCCATCAGGTTCGTCCCCATCAGGTTCGTCCCCATCAGGTTCGTCCCCATCAGGTTCGTCCCCATCAGGTTCGTCCCCATCAGGTTCGTCCCCATCAGGTTCGTCCCCATCAGGTTCGTCCCCATCAGGTTCGTCCCCATCAGGTTCGTCCCCATCAGGTTCGTCCCCATCAGGTTCGTCCCCATCAGGTTCGTCCCCATCAGGTTCGTCCCCATCAGGTTCGTCCCCATCAGGTTCGTCCCCATCAGGTTCGTCCCCATCAGGTTCGTCCCCATCAGGTTCGTCCCCATCAGGTTCGTCCCCATCAGGTTCGTCCCCATCAGGTTCGTCCCCATCAGGTTCGTCCCCATCAGGTTCGTCCCCATCAGGTTCGTCCCCATCAGGTTCGTCCCCATCAGGTTCGTCCCCATCAGGTTCGTCCCCATCAGGTTCGTCCCCATCAGGTTCGTCCCCATCAGGTTCGTCCCCATCAGGTTCGTCCCCATCAGGTTCGTCCCCATCAGGTTCGTCCCCATCAGGTTCGTCCCCATCAGGTTCGTCCCCATCAGGTTCGTCCCCATCAGGTTCGTCCCCATCAGGTTCGTCCCCATCAGGTTCGTCCCCATCAGGTTCGTCCCCATCAGGTTCGTCCCCATCAGGTTCGTCCCCATCAGGTTCGTCCCCATCAGGTTCGTCCCCATCAGGTTCGTCCCCATCAGGTTCGTCCCCATCAGGTTCGTCCCCATCAGGTTCGTCCCCATCAGGTTCGTCCCCATCAGGTTCGTCCCCATCAGGTTCGTCCCCATCAGGTTCGTCCCCATCAGGTTCGTCCCCATCAGGTTCGTCCCCATCAGGTTCGTCCCCATCAGGTTCGTCCCCATCAGGTTCGTCCCCATCAGGTTCGTCCCCATCAGGTTCGTCCCCATCAGGTTCGTCCCCATCAGGTTCGTCCCCATCAGGTTCGTCCCCATCAGGTTCGTCCCCATCAGGTTCGTCCCCATCAGGTTCGTCCCCATCAGGTTCGTCCCCATCAGGTTCGTCCCCATCAGGTTCGTCCCCATCAGGTTCGTCCCCATCAGGTTCGTCCCCATCAGGTTCGTCCCCATCAGGTTCGTCCCCATCAGGTTCGTCCCCATCAGGTTCGTCCCCATCAGGTTCGTCCCCATCAGGTTCGTCCCCATCAGGTTCGTCCCCATCAGGTTCGTCCCCATCAGGTTCGTCCCCATCAGGTTCGTCCCCATCAGGTTCGTCCCCATCAGGTTCGTCCCCATCAGGTTCGTCCCCATCAGGTTCGTCCCCATCAGGTTCGTCCCCATCAGGTTCGTCCCCATCAGGTTCGTCCCCATCAGGTTCGTCCCCATCAGGTTCGTCCCCATCAGGTTCGTCCCCATCAGGTTCGTCCCCATCAGGTTCGTCCCCATCAGGTTCGTCCCCATCAGGTTCGTCCCCATCAGGTTCGTCCCCATCAGGTTCGTCCCCATCAGGTTCGTCCCCATCAGGTTCGTCCCCATCAGGTTCGTCCCCATCAGGTTCGTCCCCATCAGGTTCGTCCCCATCAGGTTCGTCCCCATCAGGTTCGTCCCCATCAGGTTCGTCCCCATCAGGTTCGTCCCCATCAGGTTCGTCCCCATCAGGTTCGTCCCCATCAGGTTCGTCCCCATCAGGTTCGTCCCCATCAGGTTCGTCCCCATCAGGTTCGTCCCCATCAGGTTCGTCCCCATCAGGTTCGTCCCCATCAGGTTCGTCCCCATCAGGTTCGTCCCCATCAGGTTCGTCCCCATCAGGTTCGTCCCCATCAGGTTCGTCCCCATCAGGTTCGTCCCCATCAGGTTCGTCCCCATCAGGTTCGTCCCCATCAGGTTCGTCCCCATCAGGTTCGTCCCCATCAGGTTCGTCCCCATCAGGTTCGTCCCCATCAGGTTCGTCCCCATCAGGTTCGTCCCCATCAGGTTCGTCCCCATCAGGTTCGTCCCCATCAGGTTCGTCCCCATCAGGTTCGTCCCCATCAGGTTCGTCCCCATCAGGTTCGTCCCCATCAGGTTCGTCCCCATCAGGTTCGTCCCCATCAGGTTCGTCCCCATCAGGTTCGTCCCCATCAGGTTCGTCCCCATCAGGTTCGTCCCCATCAGGTTCGTCCCCATCAGGTTCGTCCCCATCAGGTTCGTCCCCATCAGGTTCGTCCCCATCAGGTTCGTCCCCATCAGGTTCGTCCCCATCAGGTTCGTCCCCATCAGGTTCGTCCCCATCAGGTTCGTCCCCATCAGGTTCGTCCCCATCAGGTTCGTCCCCATCAGGTTCGTCCCCATCAGGTTCGTCCCCATCAGGTTCGTCCCCATCAGGTTCGTCCCCATCAGGTTCGTCCCCATCAGGTTCGTCCCCATCAGGTTCGTCCCCATCAGGTTCGTCCCCATCAGGTTCGTCCCCATCAGGTTCGTCCCCATCAGGTTCGTCCCCATCAGGTTCGTCCCCATCAGGTTCGTCCCCATCAGGTTCGTCCCCATCAGGTTCGTCCCCATCAGGTTCGTCCCCATCAGGTTCGTCCCCATCAGGTTCGTCCCCATCAGGTTCGTCCCCATCAGGTTCGTCCCCATCAGGTTCGTCCCCATCAGGTTCGTCCCCATCAGGTTCGTCCCCATCAGGTTCGTCCCCATCAGGTTCGTCCCCATCAGGTTCGTCCCCATCAGGTTCGTCCCCATCAGCATCAAATTCAATTTCGCGCGCGCAAATTTTTTTCAGGCTGCTCGATTTTTTTTTGCCCAAACGTCTTGCGTCTAAAAGTGTGACTTGCATCTAAAAGTGTGTCTTGCGTCTAGTGTCGAGACGCTGCGTCTAGACGCTAGACGCAAGACGCGTCTAGCGTCTTCCGCAACTCAGGGTGCTGTGCTATACTGTGCTGTGTATGCCTTCAAATGTGCGTATTATCGCAGTTCTGTGGCACATGCATGGTCGAGTGTGCTCTATGGGTTGTGTGTCTATGTGGGTGGTTATACATGCACGTGAATAAGTCGTGGTTGTGTGGGGTCAGTGTGTTCTGCCCCGATGGAAGATGCCTGGGTAACGTCATGATGCTTCCCTTCCGGTCAGTTGTTGACGGTTAATGTCTAATGCCTGGTTAATGCTTCCCTGCCTGCCCGCCACCAGGACTTGAGGGAGGGCACGGGGCCAGCCCCCCAACCAGGCGACCTCGTTGTCGTGAGTGCTGCTCTGCTGCTCTGCTGCTGCTCTGTGCTTTCCATGCCACATGTACTGCCATACTTGCCATGCCTTATCTCATGCAAAATCTTGCCAATCCATTTGCCATGCCATACCAACCCATTGCCCCTTCCCACCATGTGCCCCGCACCGCACCCCACTCTGCGCTCGCCCCCTGCTATCGTGCAGGTGGACTGGGCGGGGTTCACCATAGGCTACTACGGGCGCATCTTTGAGGCACGCAACAAGCCCAAGGGCGGCTCCTTTGAGGTGCCGTGGGGGGGTGGGGGGGGGGGATGGGGATGTGGAACTCTGTTTTGGATCTTGCAACGTTAAATGGGGTGCGGTTGAGGGCGAGGGGCTGCCACGGCTGTTCACAGGCATCTCGAGTTAAGGCCACGCTCATGTTAAAGTGCCACGCTCACCTTGAGCTGATGCTTTCCTCCTCCCTGCTCGTCTGCCCCTGTCCTCGCCCTGTGTGTGCGTGTGTGGTGCGCAGGGCAACGAGAAGGATTTCTTTCGCTACCGTGTCGGCCAAGGGGAGGTGCGTGCTGTCCCTCCCTCACCTGCATGCTGCCACGCATGCAACGCATGCTGCTACCACTCCCTCTGCTGTGCTCGACGTTGCCTCAGTGCCGTGATATGCCATCACGCACATGCACACGCATTCGTCTCACCCCATGCTCCAACCCACGCGCATCCATCCACTCGTGTGTGCCGTGCCATGTGTGGTGGTGGCAGGTCATCCCGGCATTCGAGGAGGCTGTGGCGTCCATGAAGCTTGGGGGCGTGCGCAGGTGAGGGGGGAAGAGGGGGCTGAAAAGGGGTGCTCTGTACGCTGCATTGATTGCGATCCATCCTCGTGGTATGGAGCACATGCAGCATGCGTGGTGCTTGCTTGAGATGTCATGCAATCAATTTGAGCTGAACAGTATCGCTCCTGATAGCATGTCTTGGCGTGTCCTGCCTCATCCGCTGTGCTCTGTGTCACATTTGTGCTGCACCCTCCACCCACCAGGATCATCGTGCCTCCGGAGATAGGCTATCCAGACAACAGTTTCAACAAGCAAGGACCCAAACCCACCACCTTCTCCGTCAGTTCCTTCCACTGCACCCACACCCACTGGACTGGACCTATCCTTGCAGCGCCGCTTATCCACTCGCTCCATCTGCTGCTGTTTCTCTCTTGTTCTGTCATCTACACAAACTCACTGGGCCATTCTTCTCCTGCCTTGGTGCGGTCTACTCGCTTGCCTTGTGCTGTTCACTCCGTGCCCCAGGGCCAGCGAGCACTTGACTTTGTGCTCAAGAACCAGGGGCTTATTGACAAGACACTGCTCTTTGACATCGAGCTGCTCAAGATCATCCCCAGCTAGCACATTGAGCCGCTTCCGGTTATACTCCCTCGCTCCCACTCACCTCCTTTCTTATTTGTGCCATCCACGCACGAACACTAATAACCTGTAGGTCAATGTATGGTATGGAGTAATCTATTCAAAGCTCACCCACTTTTACACAGATGCCATCCGTTTTTGCCAGCATGAGTTCAGCGTACACATAGGTAGGAGGACTAAGCAGCAACTCAACAAGGTACCACCCAATACCATTGCCCACTGATAAGCCCAATATTGGCATCCCAGCACGAAGCATAGGGGAGGGGCCAATATGGTAGGAGGTTGGGAAGGTGCTGTTGACGCATGGGCACTTCTGCTGGTTGGCAGAACGGATGGTAGCAGTGCTGCTGAGGGGAGCTTCCTGCCTGTATGCACAACCGCCCTGACTTGCTCTGCTTTGCTCACCCACCACACATCTCTGTGGTGCACTTTGTTGTTGGGGATGTCAGAGTCAAGTGTGGAGATTCCTTGCAGAGTGAAACTGTACGGTATGTGTACCGTACATTGCTCTCCTAAATGTCTCACGTACGTAGATGGATAGGGATCAGAATAGAAAGAGCAACATGGGCAGGTGGAACAATGCAAGTCGTGCATGGTTGCATCATAGGACGGTCACAAGAGGGGACGATCGTGCGGTGGCAAGCACAGCATCAACCACAGCAGTCCATCCCTCCCCCCTCGCATCTAAATGCACCACCCGCCACTCCCCCTCCTCCTCTTCCTCCTCCCAATCATCCCGCGCCTCCCACTCCTCTCCATCCCCCTCTCCCCACCTGTCACTCTCCCTTCCCCCGTCCCCACCTGTCACTCTCCCTTCCCCCGTCCCCACCTGTCACTCTCCCTTCCCCCGTCCCCACCTGTCATTTTCTCCCCAAGCTCCGCCCTCCCCTGTGCTGCCCCTCCAGCCGCCCCTGCAGCTGGCTGCCCCCTGGGGAGCACATCGGGTGTATCTGTGGCGCCCGGGGGGTTTGGAGTAGGCGGCAGGAGGGAGATGGAGAGGTGGAGACGGTGGGCGGGCAGCAGAGGGAAGAGGGGCTGCGGCCACTCAATCAGACACAGCCCTGATGGGGGGGAGAGGGGCCGAGGGGATTTAAGGAAGGGAAAAAGGGAATGGGCGAGGGAGTATGAGATGAGGGGAGGTGGAGTGTCTGTGGTGGTGAGAATTGGGGGAGAGAGAGGGGTCAGGTGGGGACAGTGGGAGGAGCATGGGGAGAGGAAGGGATGTGGTGCAGGGAAGGGGCAGGAGCAGTGGGAGTACCGGTAGCAAGCGAGTGTGCAAGGTCCAGCCGTTGAATGTCAGGCGATGATGATGCTGCTGCTGCTGCTGCCGCAGGTGTGGCAGTGAGCAGGGCACCCAGGCGGTACGCATCGTAGTGATGCACCGTGCTGGGGGGGGGGGGAGGGGAGGGGGACGAGGGAAAGGGGAAATGGGGAAGGGGCTGTATGATTCGTGGGAACAGGGGTAAAGTAGGTGTGAGCGCAGGGCGGTAGGGGCGGTGCGGCAAGGGGGAAGGGGGAATGGCGAATGGAGACAGTAGGACAATGTGGGGCGTACAGGTTGGGCGCGGGGTAGGAGTTGAGGAGCAGGAAGGTGGGCGACGTGACGATGAGGTCAGGGTCGCCCGTCAGCGCTCGGATGAAATGCCGACTGTGAGGGGTTGGGGGACACGGAGGGAGGGAGTGGGTGTGGAGAGGGGGGCATGGAGGGACCTTGAGGAGGTATATGACAGCAGCATGCCCAGAACAAGCAAGCACGCTGCCCCACAAAAAGCAAGCACAGCAGGGGTTGGCGGGGCAGGCGAATACGCATAAGGAGCTGCTGGCAGGCACATGCCACGTGCCACATGCAACAACGGTAACACCCCATCCATTTTAACGGAACCTACTCTCTCCTGCCCTTCTTTCCAGCACTTCTCTTTCCCTTTCCCTCGCCTCCCCACCCCTATTCTTCCCCCCCCCCCCCCAGGCGCACCAGAAAGTGGTCTTCCCCGCGCCCACCTCCCCCTGCAGGCACACCACGTCCCCCACCCCCACTGCCCCGCCGCTCCGCTCCCCCGTTCCGCGCGCCTCGCCGCCCCTCCCCCCCTCACCCTCTCCGCCGATTCTCTCCGCCAGCTCTCGCGCCAGCCATGCCAAGGCGCGCTCCGTCCGGCAAAGGACACGTGGCACCCCGTCATTGGCTGGCGGCAATAACTGTGACCCTGGAGATTGTACGGACTCGTCGGAATTCGCGTCTATTCCCGCTGAAACTACTCGGCCGGCAGGACTACCGGGCAACCGACCGCTGCTGGCTAATGTGACGCTTCGTTGACGGAACGCGCGAGAATTCCGGCGCAAATCGCGGCGAGAGGAGGGCGCAGTCTGGAGGAGTGACGAAAGGGAGTGCGGCTGGCAGGTGTGACAGAAGGAGACGTGACTATAGGCGCGCGGTAGAAGCGCGCAGAGAAGCGCCGATGGCGGGCGGGCGCGCTGGGCGAATGAACTCCTTAATCCAGTAGCTAGTAGCATGCTGGAGAGCGCGCATGGGATCGCACGCTGTTCGCACAGTGGCTATCGCTATCAGAGGTGTACACGCATGAGCTGTTGTTATTGTGTCCTGTGCTGTGGTTGCGAATAGCCCTGCTGAATTCGCCGTACTGCACCGCATTGAACCTGTGATACCCGTGCGGGTTTTCCCTTCCCTTCATTCACAGCACAAATTCGCCCCTTTTCAATCCCCCCAGCTTATCCCAGTGCGCTTCATTCCAATCCTACACGCCCGCAGCACCGCAGCGATGGAGGGCGGCGCGGAGGCGAGCGAGCAGGCGCGCGGGCAGCAGCGACCCACGGTATCGATCGCGGTGCCGGGGTCCATCATCGACAACACGCAGTCGCTCGAACGCGCCACCGCCGTACGCTTCTCGCCCGCGCCTTCCCCGCGCATTCCGCTCCTTCCCCCGCATGCCGTTTATCTCCCGCGCATTCGGCTCTTTTCCCGCAGAATCCCCCTCTTCCGTTCCGCTATTATCGCGCTCCAACCCCTGCGACTCGCTAACCCCGCAATAAACCCTCAACCCTCGTCGCCACACGCGGCCTCTCTTTAGCACATCCTCCCAAATCCGCCGAATTGGGACGCCGTTCTGATCGCCAAAACATCTAACTTCTAAACGTTATCTCCTGTTTCCTTAAACCCCGGCGCAGGTAGCGGGGCAGATCGCGCGCGCCGCCGTCATTTTCAAGGTGCACGAGATTGTCGTGTACGACGACTGGGACGCGGAGGGCGACTCGAGCGCGCCGCGCGGGTGGCGCGGGGAGCGCTTCTCGGGGTCCGCGGGGTCGTTCCTGGCGCGCGTGCTACAGTACCTCGACACCCCGCAGTACCTCCGCCGCGCGCTCATTCCGCTCACGCCGGACCTGCGCCTCGCGGGGCTGCTTCCGCCGCTGGACGCGCCGCACCACGCGCGCATGCACGAGTGGCCCGAGTTCCGCGAGGGCGTGGTGGTGGCGGACGGGGAGGGGGAAGCGGGAGAGGCGAGCGCAGGGGGGAGCTGCGCCGTGGACGTGGGGCTACAGCAGGTGGGGGGGAGCGGAAGCTGGGGATTGCAGGGAAGGGGAGTTGTTGTTAATCAGAGGGGGGAATGCCGATAATTTGTAATACACTGCCATGTTGTCCTGCACTTACCTGCTATCCCCCCCATTCCCCATTCCAACACTCCCACAAGCCCACATTCCCACATCCCCACGTGCTTGCTTCCTCGCCTCCTGAAAAACCCCATGTGCGTGCAATCATGGCAGAGGGTGCGTGTGCGAGGAAACTTCTCGGAAGGCACGCGGCTGACAGTGGCCATGGGGCCTGTGGCCGAGCGAGACAAGGTGTTACACCCAGGTGGGAGAAGGAGGAGAAGAGGGGGCGGGGGGGGATGCGGAGGGGTGCAGGGGTTGGAGTGGAGGTGGGGGACTGAAGGATGGGATTTGTTTGAGAGTGGGGAGTTCAGCAGTGCAGCGTATGTGTAACTGCCCGCCCTCCCTCCCTCCTTGCCTCCCTCCACTACCCTCACCACCTCCATCAATCCATCTCTATACCCCTCCTTCCCTCCCCCCTCCCCTCCCCCCTCCCAGGAGTGCTGCTGACGCCCGTGGCCCCGCACGTGCCGTGGGGGGAGAGGGGGCAGTACTGGGGGTACTCTGTGCGCCTTGCCAGGGGCGTCTCTGGCGCCCTCTCCGCCTGCCCCTTCCCCCCCGCGCCTTCCTCCGCGGATGGGGGAGCAGGGGGCGCGGGGGACGGGGGAAAAGGGGCGGGGGAGGGGCGCAGCTCTGATGCTGCTGTGGTGGGGGGAAGTGGGGGTGCGGGGGAGGGGGAAGGGGCGGAGGAGGGGAGGGAGGGCGGGGGAGGCGGAGGGGAGGAGGGTGAGGAGGGGCGGGGGAAGAAGAGGAGGCGGCGAGGGGGGAGGAAGAGAGGCGCAAAGCGGGGGTTGTATGGGGAGGGGGGTGGGGGTGAGGGTGGGGGTGGTGGGGAGGGAGTGGGGGGAGGGGGTGCGGAAGTGGGAGCAGCAGGGGGGGGAGGCGGGTACGATTTGATCATAGGGACATCGGAGCACGGCGATGTGAAGGAGATCGGGCACTTCAAACTGCCGCCCTTCCGGTACGCCCTCCCTCTCTCTCTGCACTGCCCCTCTGCTTCCTGCTCACACTATCACCAACACCCCATTCCTCCTCGTCTCTTCCATCCCTCTCCTCTCCCTCTTTCCCACCCCATCCTCCCCTCCCTCCCTCCCCGCCTGGCAGGCATTTATTGGTGGTGTTCGGGGGCGTGGCGGGGTTGGAGGAGGCATGTGAGGGCGACGAGGGGCTGGGGGCGAACAGCAGGGACCCGCGGCAGCTGTGCCAGCTCTACCTCAACACGTGCCCGCACCAGGGCTCGCGCACCATTCGCACCGAGGTGCGCTGTTGGTGGGCGAATGGGGGAGGATGGGAGAGGGGGGAGGGGGGTCAGGTGCGGGGGAGAAGGCACGCGGGCTGTGCCAGCTGTACCTCAACAGGTGCCCGCTGCAGGGCTCTCGCACCATTCGCACTGAGGTGTGATGTTGGGGGGGGTGGATCGGTGCAGTGTTGGGCATGGGGGAGTGGGGGAGGGCTGGGATGCGAGGCGAGGTTGGGGATATGTGGGGGTTGTTGGAGAGGGGGGAGTGGCGGGGTGAAGTGAGAGCGCTGGGCTTCCCATGCCATACCATGCCATAACGTGCCATGCCATGCCTCTCCCCCATTCCCCGTCCCATATGCATGCAGGAGGCGGTGCTGATATCTCTGGCGTACATCTCAGCACTCATGCCGTGACCACCACCCCCACCAACCTGTGCACCTATCACACGCCTCCTCTCCTTGGTGCATCAGTACCCAGCTTGCACATGCACATCTCACGAGTCATGACCCTCTGCACTGCCTTCATGCTGTTGCATGCACTGGGTGCTTGAATGGGACCGTGAGGGTGATTGTGTTAATATGTATGAGCCTAGCAACAACCTACTGTAGCTGCACTGGCTGGTGACTAGGCCAGTCATTGTTGTTATGTCATCTCTAATGGCCTTCTCTACCCACTCCTGTATCCACATGGCACCCCTATGGGGCTAGGCCGTCAGTGTCAGATCCTACAGGCTTATACATGCCATCCTGCTTTACATCTCTTTGCTGCCCTAGAGCTAGCACGATATCAAGAATTGCCGCTCTGCAGCCATTCTATTGCCCTTCATACTGCTGTGCTGCTTGTGCCCGGCGCATTCTAAAGCTACTACGGTACTGGTATAGCATGGATAGAGGAGACGGCAGAGGTGGCCCGTGTCCGATCGGAGTGGCCATTGCTGCTCCCCCTTGTTTAGACGACTAGCCAGTGCAGCAGCACCCAACTGATCTGCACCCTACAGGCGTGTGCTTTGGCTCTAGTTTGCCAGCTTTGAAGCTATAGTTGACGTGACAGTCTACCGCTGCGATGAGCAGGGCTGCTGTGAGCGCTCCACCCTTGTGATGTGAGCCCGCTCCTGCTGGCTACCCACCCTGTGCTGCTCGCACCTTGACGCCCCTGTGCTTTTGCCCCCTCACCTCGCACACGCAGCGTCGTGCGTGCTCTGACACGTGCCCAACGCCATCCTCTGCTGAACCGTCACACATGCTACGCATGCAACCTGCACCCTGCACCCTGCATCAGACCAGCCTACAACACACCTACATGCCTAACACTACACATGCAGCAGCTTTTAAGAGTAATGCACATGCCGAGTCACAAACATGCATGTGTCCAGTCAAACAAAGTCAAGCAAGTCAACGGTCAGTCACGGTCGATCCATAGAGCATCCAGGCACATGGAACAGAGTGCTAACACGTCGCAGATGCCGCTAGGTGCTGGAGGGTGCAACATGGCAGAAGTGAGAAACAAGGTTGACACGCAAGTGGAAGGGCCCTCGGGCAGCTCTGCAAGCAGAGGGACCTGCAAGCCCTCACGGCCTGCAGCTGGCACAGCATCCCAGTAACACGCGGCACCACAGCATCAGAGAGTTCTTTGAGTCGACTCAGGGTTCGCCTCCCCACACACCTCAACAGCGCACTGCACCACGCGCCGCCCGCCCGCTACGATGCTCCGCCAACGTGCCCGCCAACGTGCCCACCGTTGATGCTACGCTGCAACGGTGCACAGGGACCTGCGCGCCGTTGTGATGCTCCGCCAACGGCGGGGCACACGGACATGCGAGGGTGTGCCTTCACATTCCTCCACATCACCACGCAGCCCCGCCTTGTGCCTCACCTGCCACCACCCCTGCTCCAGCCTCCCCTCTCCCCTGGCTATCCCTTATCCCCCTCTCACCCGTCCTGCCACATCCGCGACTCCTGCACTTGGCACGCCCCCAGTGCCCCTCACCTCCGCCCCACTCCACCCTTGCCATCACCCTCACGCCCACCGCCTTTTGCGTGCCGGCCGCTCCGTCTTGCCTTCCCCTCCTCCCACCCCTTCACCCTCCGCCCTGCCACCAGCACCACCACTTGCCAGGCTGCCCGCCTCTCCCCCCATCCCCACTCCCCCCCCACCCTCGCCTGCTCCCTCCCTGTCACCGCGCCTGTCCCCGCCGTCATCTGACATGCGCTTCCTCCCCCCTGCACCACTCGCCCCTCCATACGCGCCCGCAACACCTTCCTCCCCCCCACTCGCCCTGCGACCATCCCCGCCCCCTCCCCCGCCCCCCACGTGCACCACCAGGTGGCCCTGACTCTCCCGCCACGCGCCCCCTCCCCGCCTGTCCGCGGCCCCTTCCCCCGCTCGCCCCCCCACCTGCACCACCAGATGCCCGTCCGTGCGCTGTACCGCACTGCGCCGCACTCCACCGCCACCAGCTCCTGCAGCAGCGCCAGTGGTGTCAGCGGCAGTGGGGGAGGGCGAGTGGGGCGCAGTGCCTGTTCGCCTGCCATCCTCCGCACCAGCACCCACGCCCCTGTGTGCATGCCGCTCGCCCCTCTCCCCCTCGCGTGCCTCCCCTCCGCGTCTCCTCTCCCCTGCTGCCTCGCCCAATCCCTCCATCCCGCCACCCCCTCCCCTCTCCTTGCCTCGCTCCTTGCCCCTCTCCTTCTCATCCCTCCCCCGGCCGCGCTCGCGGCTCCTCTCCTCGCGCTCGTCCCCCTCCCACTCTCTCACATCCTTGTCCCTGCCGCGCCCACCACGCCCCTTCTCCTTCTCCTCGCGCAGCTTGGCCCGCAGGTCCACAACCGGGCCCTCCTTGCCTGCACCTTCGCTCCCCATCGCTTCTCGTCCCATCCCCTCTCGCCCCATGCCATCACCGCCTCTCCATCCGTCCCTCTCGCCTCGCCTCCCATCCTTGTCTCCCTTCATCCCCATCCTCTCCTCCCCCCTCCCTGCCACCTCCCTATCACGCTCATCCCCCACACTTGCTCCCCTCTCCCTTCCCCTCTCCCGTTCCCTCTCCTTCTCTCCTTTCTCTTTCTCCCCGCCCTTCTCCCTTCCTCTCTGCTTGTGCCTATCCCTACCTCTCCCTTCTTCACTCACCCTCTCCATTCCTCCCTCCCTCTCCTCTCGCTCTCGCCCCCCCTTCTCTCCCTTATCCCCTCTTCCACTCCTCTCACCCTTGTCGCCCTTCTCACTCTTCTCATCCTTCTCGCTCCGCTCGCCTCTCTCCCTCCTCTCACCCCTCTCGTCCTTCACACCTCTCCGCGCACTCCTCTCTGACTCAGGACCCACACTCCCTCCACGCTCCTCCTTGAGACCCCTCTCCTTCTCTCGCTCCTCCTTCCACTTCCTCTCGCCCCTCTCGCCCCTCTCGCCCCTCTCGCCCCTCTCGCCCCTCTCGCCCCTCTCACCTCTCTCCTCCCGCTCCTCGCTCCACGCCCCCCTCCTCTCCCCTCCCTCCCTGTCCCTCTCCTCCCTCTCTCCCATCGCCACCCCACCATCCCTCGTCCCCTCCTGCCTTCGACCCACCATCTCCCCTCCCCGCCTGCCGAATCCCCCACCGTCCACTCCCATCCTGCCAAGTGGCGCATCCACAGCCACTCGCCCATAGCCCATGGGAGGGCCATGCCCATACTCCTCCCTTCCCCCCACACCCCCACCCATCATCCTCCCGCCCTTCACCATGCCAACTCCCCCACTCACACCCGGACCCATCCCACCCATGCCCACCCCCATACCGGGCCCCATACCACCCGGGCCCATACCCATGCCCATCATGCCCATGGCCATGCCCATATCCCTCGGCCCCATGCGGCCCCCCATCCATCTCCCTCGCCCATGCCGCCCGTGTCTGCCCCCATACGCATGTCCACCTGCATGTGCATGCATGTGCCCGGGCCCCATCGGGCCCCCTCGCCCGCCCCTGCCCCGCCCTCCGCCGAACCTCCCGCCTTCATGGAACCTTCCTTCGTGCTGGTGAGGGTGGGCATGGGGGGGAGAGCGCCTGCCTGCGCCGGTGGCAGCAGCAGCATCAAGGCGTTCATCGCCCTCACCACCCCTCTCCCGCGTCCATTTACCCCTCTGCCTCTCCCGGCCCTCCCTGCCCCCATCATCCCCCTCCTCCTGCTCCTCCTCTTCCTCCTCATACACGTCAGCATAGTCCTCCCCTTCAAATGCCAGCTCATCATCGTACTCTTCCTCCTCCTCCCCGCCTCCTGCCCTTGCTTCCTCCTTTCCCCTCTCCTCATCTCTTCGCTCGTCCGCCCGCCCCTCTCCCCCGCCATGCTCTCTGCCTCCCTCACCTCCCTCCCCCTCCTCTCCTCCCCTGTCGCCCGCCTCCCCACCTTTTGACCTCTCCCCTCTTGTCTGCTCACCATGCTTCCCCCTATCCTTTTCCTCCCGCTCCTCCATGCCAGCTGGCACTGCCACGTCATCATCGTCAAAGTCAGCAGACTGACGTCAGGGAGAGGGGAGAGAGAAGGACGGAGATGGGAGGGGGAGGAAGGGGAAAGGAAGTGGGGGAGGGGTGGAGGGGGGAAGAGGAGGGCGGGTGAGTGGGGAGGCCATGAGCACAATGGCGGGACAGAGGCGATGGTTTGCTGGCTTCATGGGGCCATAGGGTGATGGAGTCACGGCATGATGGAATGATGAGGTGAGAGGCTGATGGGGAGGTGACAGGGGGGGGTGGCAGGGGGCAAGCACTGACACGGGTGGGAGGTCGCTCAATGGCTGTAGAGTCATTGCCACGCCCATCCCCCTGCGCCTCTGCTGCTGCTGCCTCGTCCCTCTCCAGCTTCCTCCCCTCTTGCTCGTGCTTTTCCTGCTCACTCTCCCGGTCTCTCCCCCTCTCCCTCCGCCTCCTGTCACCCCCCCTGCCCCGCTCCCTCTCACCGTCCCCGTCGCTGTCCCTCTCCACATCATCCCGCCCCTCTCCCTTCCTCCCACTCCTCTCATCCCTATCACCCCTCTCACCCTCCCATCCCCCCACCTCCGCCGTCCGCCCCATCACCCCCACCACTCTCTATGGGGTGCAGGGCCGCATCCCCCTCGCCATCGGCGTCCCACATGCTGCCATAATCCACCGCATCTCCCCCCGCATCCTCCTCCTCCTCATCCCCCTGCTCCCCCTCTCTCCCTTCCCGTTCCTTACCCTCCCTAGCCTCCTCTTCCTCTCTCTCCTCTCCATCTTTCGCCTTTCTCTCGCTCTGGTCCCGACCCTCCCTCCCCTCCTCCTCATCCCCTTCCTTCTCTTCCCGCTTCTCCCGCCGCCCCCTCCTCCTCTCGCCCTCACCTCCTTCCTCCCTCTCTGCCGCAGCCCCCTTCCCTTTACCCCTCCCTCCGCCCTTCAACTCTCCTCTCTCTGCTGCCCTCTCCTCTCCCCTGCCCTCTCCCCTCTGAGCGCCCCTCCCCCCGCCACTCTCCATCTCCTCCCCTCCTTCACTCGACCCTCCTCTCCTCTTCCTACCCCCGCCCTCCCTCCGCCCGTCCCTCCCCCCAGACGCCCAGCTCCCTTCCCCATCCACCTCCCCTCCGCCCCTCGCCTCTTCCATCCCTCCCTTCCCGCGTTTCTCCTTCATGCCCCTCCCCCTCGCACTCTCCTCATGCCTCCCCTCCGCCCAGTCCTCATCTCCTTCACTCTCCCTATCCTCCCTCCACTGCCTCCCCTCCCGCCCATCCCTCTTCCCTCTCTTCCCCACATGCTCCTCCCCCCGGCCCACATTCTCCTCCCATCCGCGCTCATCCCACTCCTCTCGCCCCCCCCGCCTGCCCTTCTTCCCCTCCTCCTCGCCCCTTCGTCCCCCCCGCCTTTCCACAGATGCGCCTCTCTCTCCCCACCCATCCCACTCCTCCCTCTCCTCCTCCCACTCGCCCCCTCCGCGCATTCCCTTGGCACGCCCAAACTCCCCTCCCTTGTCGTCCTCTCCCCTCCGACCCATTCCCCTCCTCCTCTTCTCATCCCCCCCTCTCTCCTCCTGCCATTCCCTCTTCTCCCGCCTCCCCTCTTTCCCCTCCCCAAACTCCCCCCCGCGCTTATCAAACCCTGACACTCGGCCCCCCTCACCCCCCTCGCGCCCATCCCTTCGCCACCCCACTTCCCCCACCCTCCGCCCCTCCTCCTCCCCCCTGAATCTCCCCCGCCTCTCCTCCCCTCGTTCCCTCCCCCCCATAGGCCCCTCCCCAAACCCACCTTCCTCTCTCCCCATGCCCCTTGCCCGCCGCCCATACCCCTCCCCTTCTCCTCCCCTTCCGCCCCTCCGGTCTCTCTCCCCCCACAGGCCCCCCTTCTCCCTCCCCCACTCCCTCTCCCCCCTGCCGTCCCTCCCCCTCCACTCCCCCCGCCGTCCCCTCTCCTCATCCCACTCTTCATCCCCCTCCTCATGCCCCTCCTCCCCCCGCATTCTCCTCCTCTTCCTCTCCTTGCCCCCATATTCGTCCCAACCTCGCCCTTTCCCTCCCTCTCTCCCTCTCCCCTTCTCCATCTCCTCCTCCTCGTCCCAATCCCTCTGCCCTCTCCTCCTATCCTCTCTCCTCCTCCCCATACCCTCATCCTCCCCAACACCCTCCTCATCCTCCTCCTCCGCATCCCCCCGTCCCCCCCTCCCCCTCCCCTGGCGCCTTGACTTTGCCCCTGCGCGCCCCTCCCCTTCCCCCATGCTCTCCCCCCCGGTCGCATAGCTGGCAGCATGAGAGGGGGAAAGAGGGGGGCGGTGCATGCCCATCCCCCCGGAAAACCCCCCTCCGCCCCCCATATCGAATCCTCCTCGCCTGCCACCTCCCCCCATGGGTCCCCCTGCGCCCCCCATGCCTCCCCCCATGCCTCCCCCCATGCCTCCGCCCATGGGTCCGCCCATGGGGCCAGCGCCCCCAGGAGGGCCGCGGAGGAACATGGGGTGCGCATGGGGGGGCAGCATGTGCGGGGGGAGCATTCCCCCCTTCATGCCCATGGGCGGACTGGGCCTGGGGGAGGGGGGAGAAAGGGGTGTTGGGAGGAGCAAGGGTGGAGTGAGTGGGTGAATGGAGGGGAGGAGAGACACGGGAGAAAGGGGCATGTGGAGGGACATGACATGACATACCCTAGACAAGCCATGCACCACAACACCACACCACTGTCACCATCTTACAACCCACGGCCTGCCGGCCCAACCCAAGCACACCACATGGCATCGCCCTCACCACCGCCACCATCACTGCACGCACTCGCCATACCCTCCCTTGCTCACCTCATCATGTGTCCTCCGCCTGGCCCCATGCCTCGCCCCCTGCCTCCGCCCTCCATGCCAAACCCCCCCACTCCTCCGCGCCCCATGCCCATGCCTCTCCCCCCCATGCCCATCCCCGCCCCCATCCCTGCCCCCATGCCCGCCCCCATGCCCGCCCCCATCCCCGCGCCCATGCCCATGCCATCGGGTCCCCCTGGGAACATGGGGGGGAAGGGGGGATGCTGGCCTCGGGGGAGAGGGGGAGGCGGGGGAAGTGCACCAGGGGGTGCCCCTGCGCCTCCCCCCCCTGCTCCCCCTGCCACTGCGCCAGATGCGCCCTCCACAGAGCCAGCACGGGAGGGCGGGCCAGCAGCAGCAGCGGCACCTGAAGAAACAGCTGGGGTTCCACCTGAGCTGGCCGGCCCTCCCCCCGGTGCGCCCTGCTGCCCTGATACCGCCCTGCCTCCCTGCCCCTCCCCTTGCATCCTCCCACCCCCCCCTGCACTGCCACTAGGTCCTCCCCCTCCCCCTGACCCTGCTCCTGCCCCTCCCCCTGCTCCCCCCCCTCCGCTTCCCCCTGCTGCGCCCATGCCTCTGTGCGCGTCAGCAGCAGCATGGGGGGCGGTGCCGAGAGGAGGGCCGGCGGGGGGAGGGGGCTGTGGAGGAGGCGCGTCCATGGCCAGCCCCATTACTGGCACCTGCGGGCGCGCACACGGGAGGCCATGTGGGGAGGGGAGGAATGAGGGCAAGGACAGGGAAAGGAGGGGAGCACTGAGCTGGGGATGGGGCGGAGTGGTGTGCATGGGGAATGTGCATGGGGAGCAGGAACCTGATCGCCATGCCATTGCGTCACCACACCATCATGGGTGACTCATGTGCCTCATGTCACCATGACGTCAGCAGTCGCCTCACCCACCTCTATGATGACGTCAGCGTCCACGGGGCGCGGGCGGCGGGTCTCCCATGAGGGGCGGCGCTCGACGAAGAAGACGGCGTCGGCGTGCGGGCGGCTGACCATGGCGTGCGTGACAGCTGTCACCAGCTCCGGCGGCATCTCGGGGTCTATGTCCTGGCAGGGGCGAGGAGGGGAGGAAAGGGGAAGGAGGAGAGAAGGAGGAGGGAGAGAGAGGAGGTGGGGTATGAGCCGGGGGTTATGAATGGGGGCATGAGGAAGGGAGGCAGGACGGAGAGGAGGCTGCAGTGAGTTGTAATGGCTGGGGGGTTGTGAGATGTGTGATTGATGCAATGCAGACTGCCATTGCGTCCCTTGTATTGTGCACTATCTGGTGCTGCTGACTGGATGGGTATGCAGCACGTGTGATGCCACTGCGGTTGACTCCCGTTGACTTGCATTGGGACTCGCGACATTAGGTATGCTGCAATTGCTAGCATGGACCGACTGGCGTTGACTGTCATTGACTGGCGTTGACCGCTCACCTCAGTGGGCATGCGCGACTCAAACACAGGAATGCGGCTCTGCATGCTCGCCTCCAGCCGCAGCTGTGCCTGTTGGCAGAGAGGCAGATGGGGCAAGGGGGGGGAGGGTGGACGAAGTGTGGGGGGGAAGAGGAGGGGTGGGATTAAAGGTGGAATGGAACGAAAGGATGGGAGAAGTAAGACGGGGAGGTTGAGGGGAAGGGAAGGGAGGGGCGTACGAGGCGGTGGCAATAGTGGCGCCATGCGGCCTCGTTGAGGTCAAAGTTGAAGTAGTCGCTCACATCCGCTCCTGGCCTCCGCCATGGCTTGTCCTCCAAGCTGTCTATGTCCAGGTCAAACACCGTCCTGCACCCAGTCAACGCAGTCAACGCAGTCAACAAGAGTCAAACGAGTCAAACCAGTCAACCCAGTCAACCCAGTCAACCCAAGTCAAAAGTCGCCAAAAGTTTCTCGATCAGCTAAAGAAGTGATAATAGGCAGCTGGAATGGTGCTGCTAATATGACGGGGCCTTCACTAGAGAGGCACTGACTTGGTGGGCGGCAGGTTGATCTCGATATGATACCCCCGCCCCGACCCATGCTGCCACACTGCCGGCGGCCTCCCCCCCTGCCCGCCCGCCTGCTGCTGGTACTGCCCCTGCTGCCCCGCCCCTCCCCCCATTGCGGGCCCCCCTGCGCCCATTCGCCCCCCCATGCCGCCTGCCCACCCTCCCCCCTGCCCGCCAGCTCCCCCAGGCCCTCCCCCTGCAGCAAGCGCGCCAGGGGCGGAACCAGGGGGGCCGGGGGGGGTAGTGCCCATGCCTGCGCCCTCCATGCCCATGGGGGAATGGCCCTGCGGTGGAGGGGAGGGGGGGATAGGGCATGGGCGGACAGGGAACGCGGATGCAAAGGGGCGGGGGTGAGGTGGCAGGTGGCAGGTGGCAGGTGCAGCAGGCAGTGCAACAAGCAAGCAAGCAAGGCAGGAGGCATGCAAGGGCGGCACCTTGGAGGGGGGAGTCACTCGGTACCCGCGCCCTGCTCCTCCTCCCCCCGGCGCTGCAGGGGTTCCTGGGCCCCCCGCCCCACCTCCCCCCTCCCCCTCTCCCCCTTCCGCGCCCTCCTCCCCCTGGCCTCCCACGGCGCCCCCATATTCCCCCCCTGCGCCCATGCCGTACATGCCCTCCTCCCCCATGCCCTCGTCCCACTCGCCGACAGGTGGCACTGGGTCATTGGCCACGATGATCAGATCATCATCATCATCCTCACTCTCCTCCTCCTCCTCTTCCTCCTGCTCATCCTCCCCTCCCTCTCCCTCTGCTCCGCCCGCCCCATCCGCTTCCGCCTCCTTCCCTTCTGCGCCACCACTCGCCCTTTCCTCTTCCGCCTTCAATTCCGCTTCTCCTTCCATCCCCTCCCCCACTCCCTCGCGCTTCCCCGCCTCCGCCTCATCCTCCCTTTCCCCCCGCCCCCAAGCCCTTGGCGCGCATCCCCATCAACGTCCATGGCGACCCGCTCGTCCCCGCCTCGCCCGTCTGCTCCGCCCTCTACTTTCCCCTGCTCGCCTTTTAACGTCTCCGCCTCCCCCTCCCCCGCCTCCTCCGCCTCCTCCGCCTCCTCCGCCTCCTCCGCCTCCTCCGCCTCTTCCGCGTCCAGCTCCGCGAAGGGGTGCAGGCTCTGCTCGCCCTCCGCGCCTTCATTTCCGCCAATGTCACCGCCCCTCTCACCATCACCGTCGCCCCCGCTGTATAGAAACTTCTCCAAATCCTCTTCTTCCTCCTCCTCCTCCCCCTCCTCCCTTCCTGCTGCCTCCTGCTCGCCCCCCACTCCCTCGGTCCCAACCCTAACACCCCCTGCGCCACCTCGCCCTGCAATCTCCGCGTCCACAGCACCTTCCGCCCTTGCGCCCGCATCCTTCCGCCCTTCCTCCGCCTTCCGCATTTCCGCATCCTCTTCCCCTTCCCTTTTCAAACCCCCAACAATATCTTCCTTTTCGGCATGCTGATCAATGTCTCCCGCTACAGGCACATTCAATAGAGCAGCGTCATCAGCGGCGGCGGAGGCAGCGCGGTCATGGGAGTTCGAGGTCGGACCAGCGGCGTCGGCGCCCAGCGCCGCCCGCTCGCCCTCATCAGCGCGGCTTTTCCCCCCAATGCCGCTTGCTTTGCCGCCACTGGGGCTCGTATCCCGCTCCTCCACCTCCTCCTCCGCGCGATCCTTGGCTCCCCCGTACAGCTGATTGTAAAACGCATCCTCCTCATCCTCCTCCGCCTCCCCTTGCTCCTCCTCGCCGCGCCCGCGCGACGGCGATCCACCGCCCGACGGCGCCGACGAAGCACAGGGTGCCTCTCCGCCGTCCGCGTCAAAAGCTTCTCCGGCATTAGACGGACGAGTGGCAGCAGGCGAAACAGGCGGCGAGGTGAGAGGGGGAGGGATAGCTGCTGCTACCGGCGCATCGTGCACGGCCTCGCGGCCGTTGGGTGCGGATGCGGCCGCGGCGGGTGGACTCGACGGGGCTAGAGCAACAGACTTAGGAGGCTCCGCTTTAGGTAAGGTGGGGATAGACGACGGCGGTGCGATCTGGTTGACAGACTCGGTTTTCGCGGGTACGGGAATCGCAGGAGCGGGTGGTGCGGCGAGCGAAGCCGTAGAGCAGCGCCTCGTCGTCGGCATCCTCGAGGTCGTCGTCGCCGCCCAGCCCGTAGTCGTACGCCAATCGCACGGATGCGGGAGCGGCGGTGGCGCTCGCGGGGACAGACGCCGCGCCCACGTCGCCGTAAAGATCTTCGAAATCGTCGTCCTCCATTCCGCTAAATCCACCGCCTTGGATGTTACTTGATAGGGAGTCGCATAATCTACTACCACGTGGAACGAAGCGACAAACTTGACGAATGATAAGACTGGCTGGTTTGATTGAGATGGAGTGCTTTGTGAACTCGATATAGGTCGAAATCCACTTTTTTATCTGACGATGGTTGCACTTCGTAAAGGTACTGCCATTGATAGCTTGCGCTTGTTCCCTTGTTCCCCTACCTTTTCATGTTCCCCGCTTCCGATGTTTCAATAGTTCCCGTATGGCCATTTAATTTCCCTCCTCCATATTTTCTCTACCGGTACGTTCTATATCCCCTGTTTCCCACATTCCATATTTTTTTTGCCCAGACAAGCGCAGCCACGTGACCCGGTGGAAGAAAAACACTCGTTGCGAGCGCTTCTAGCCTCCAAACACGCTAGGCTAGGATCTGCACATGTGCAGGAAGTGCAGCGGGCGCTCTTCATTCTCAAGGGCCGATGACCAATGATGCTCGCAACCCTTCCACGCCCTTGCTGGCTTGGCAATAAGCCCAGACAAGCGCAACCACGTGACCCGGTGGAAGAAAAACGCTCGGAACGAGCGCTTCTAGCCTCAAAACGCGCTAGGATCCGCACATGTGCAGGAAGTGCAGCGAGCGCTCTTCATTTTCAAGGGCCGATGACCAATGATGCTTGCAACCCTTCCACGGCTTGGCAATAGGCCCAGACAAGCGCAGCCACGTGACCCGGTGGAAGAAAAACGCTCGGAACGAGCGCTTCTAGCCTCAAAACGCGCTAGGATCCGCACATGTGCAGGAAGTGCAGCGGGCGCTCTTCATTTTCAAGGGCCGATGACCAATGATGCTTGCAACCCTTCCACGCCCTTGCTGGCTTGGCAATAGGCCCAGACAAGCGCAGCCACGTGACCCGGTGGAAGAAAACACTCGGAACGAGCGCTTCTAGCCTCAAAATGCGCTAGGATCCGCACATGTGCAGGAAGTGCAGCGGGCGCTCTTCGTTCTCAAGGGCCGATGACCAATGATGCTCGCAACCCTTCCACGCCCTTGCTGGCTTGGCAATAGGACCAGACAAGTGCAGCCACGTGACCCGGTGGAAGAAAAACGCTCGGAACGAGCGCTTCTAGTCTCAAAACGCGCTAGGATCCGCACATGCGGAGGAAGTGCAGCGGGCGCTCTTCATTCTCAAGCGCCGATGACCAATGATGCTCGCAATCCTTCCACGCCCTTGCTGGCTTGGCAATAGGCCCAGACAAGCGTAGCCACGTGACCCGGTGGAAGAAAAACGCTCAAAACGAGCGCTTCTAGCCTAAAAACGCGCTAGGATCCGCACATGTGCAGGAAGTGCAGCAGGCGCTCTTCATTCTCAAGGGCCGATGACCAATGATGCTCGCAACCCTTCCATGCCCTTGCTGGCTTGGCAAGAGGCCTAGAAAAGCGCAGCCACGTGACCTGGTAGAAGAAAAACGCTCACTGGGAGCGCTTCTAGCCTCAAAACGCGCTAGGATCCGCACATGTGCAGGAAGTGCAGCTGGCGCTCTTCATTCTCAAGGGCCGATGACCAATGATGCTCGACACTCTTCCACGCCCTTGCTGGCTTAGAAATAGGCCCAGAACGACAAGTGCAGCCACGTGACCTGGTAGAAGAAAAACGCTCACTGCGAGCGCTTCTAGCCTCATAACGCGCTAGGATCCGCACATGTGCAGGAAGTGCAGCGGGCGCTCTTCATTCTCAAGGGCCGATCACCAATGATGCTCGCAACCCTTCCACGCCCTTGCTAGCTTGGCAAGAGGCCTAGACAAGCGCAGCTACGTGACCTGGTAGAAGAAAAATGCTCAGAACGAGCGCTTCTAGCCTCAAAACGCGCTAGGATCCGCACATGTGGAGGAAGTGCAGCGGGTGCTCTTCATTCTCAAGGGCCGATGACCAATGATGCTCGCAACCCTTCCATGCCCTTGCTGGCTTGGCAAGAGGCCTAGACAAGCGCAGCTACGTGACCCGGTGGAAGAAAAACGCTCAGAACAAGCGCTTCTAGCCTCAAAACGCGCTAGGATCCGCACATGTGCAGGAAGTGCAGCGGGTGCTCTTCATTCTCAAGGGCCGATGACCAATGATGCTCGCAACCCTTCCATGCCCTTGCTGGCTTGGCAAGAGGCCTAGACAAGCGCAGCCACGTGACTTGGTGGAAGAAAAACGCTCACTACGAGCGCTTCTAGCCTCAAAACGCGCTAGGATCCGCACATGTGCAAGAAGTGCAGCGGACACTCTTCATTCTCAAGGGCCGATGACCAATGATGCTCGCAAGCCTTCCACGCCCTTGCTTGCTTGGCAAGAGGCCTAGACAAGCGCAGCCACGTGACTTGGTGGAAGAAAAATGCTCATTGCGAGCGCTTTTAGCCTGAAAACGTGCTAGAAACTGCACATGTGAAGGAAGTGCAGCGGGCGCTCTTCATTCTCAAGGGCCGATGACCAATGATGCTCGCAACCCTTCCATGCCCTTGCTGGCTTGGCAAGAGGCGTAGAAAAGCGCAGCCACGTTACCTGGTAGAAGAAAAACGCTCACTGCGAGCGCTTCTAGCCTCAAAACACGCTAGGATCCGCACATGTGCAGGAAGTGCAGCGGGCGCTCTTCATTCTCAAGGGCCGATGACCAATGATGCTCGCAACCCTTCCACGCCCTTGCTAGCTTGGCAAGAGGCCTAGACAAGCGCAGCCACGTGACCTGGTAGAAGAAAAACGCTCAAAACGAGCGCTTCTAGCCTCAAAACGCACTAGGATCCGCACATGTGGAGAAAGTGCAGCGGGCGCTTTTCATTCTCAAGGGCCGATGACCAATGATGCTCGCAACCCTTCCACGCCCTTGCTGGCTTGGCAAGAGGCCTACACAAGCGCAGCCACGTGACCTGGTAGAAGAAAAACGCTCATTGCGAGCGCTTCTAGCCTCAAAACGCGCTAGGATCCGCACATGTGGAGGAAGTGCAGCGGGCGCCCTTCATTCTCAAGGGCCGATGACCAGTGATGCTCGCAACCCTTCCACGCCCTTGCTGGCTTGGCAACAGGCCTAGACAAGTGCAGCCACGTGACCTGGTAGAAGAACAACGCTCACTGCGAGCGCTTCTAGCCTCGAAACGCGCTAGGATCCGCACATGTGCAGGAAGTGCAGAGGGCGCTCTTCATTCTCAAGGGCCGATGACCAATGATGCTCGCAACCCTTTCACGCCCTTGCTGGCTTAGAAAGAGGCTTAGACAAGTGCAGCCACGTGACGTGGTAGAAGAAAAACGCTCACTGCGAGCGCTTCCAGCCTCAAAACGCGCTAGGATCCGCACATGTGGAGGAAGTGCAGCGGGCACTCTTCATTCTCAAGGGCCGATGACCAACGATGCTCGCAACCCTTCCACGCCCTTGCTGGCTTGACAAGAGGCCTAGACAAGCGCAGCCACGTGACCTGGTAGAAGAAAAACGCTCAGAACGAGCGCTTCTAGCCTCAAAACCCGCTAGGATCCGCACATGTGCAGGAAGTGCAGCGGGCGCTCTTTATTCTCAAGGGCCGCTAAACAGTGATGCTCGCAACCCTTCCACGCCCTTGCTGACTTGGCAAGAGGCCTAGACAAGCGCAGCCACGTGACCTGGTAGAAGAAAAACGCTCACTGCGAGCGCTTCTAGCCTCAAAACGGGCTAGGATCCGCACATGTGCAGGAAGTGCAGCGGGCGCTCTTCATTCTCAAGGGCCGATGACCAATGATGCTCGCAACCCTTCCAGGCCCTTGCTGGCTTGGCAAGAGGCCTAGAAAAGCGCAGCCACGTGACTTGGTAGAAGAAAAACGCTCAGAACGAGCGCTTCTAGCCTCAAAACCCGCTAGGATCCGCACATGTGCAGGAAGTGCAGTGGGCGCTCTTCATTCTCAAGGGCCGATGACCAATGATGCTCGCAACCCTTCCACGCCCTTGCTGGCTTGGCAAGAGGCCTAGACAAGCGCAGCTACGTGACCTGGTAGAAGAAAAATGCTCACTGCGAGCGCTTCTAGCCTCAAAACGCGCTAGAACCCGCACATGTGCAGGACGTGCAGCGGGCGCTCTTCATTCTCAAGGGCCGACGACCAATGATGCTCGCAACCCTTCCACGCCCTTGCTGGCTTAGCAAGAGGCCTAGACAAGCGCAGCCACGTGACTTGGTAGAAGAAAAACGCTCACTACGAGCGCTTCTAGCCTCAGAACGCGCTAGGATCCGCGCATGTGCAGGAAGTGCAGCAGGCGCTCTTCATTCTCAAGGGCCGATGACCAATAATGCTCGCAACCCTTCCACGCCCTTGCTGGCTTGGCAAGAAGCCTAGACAAGCGCAGCCACGTGACCTGGTAAAAGAAAAACGCTCACTGCGAGCGCTTTCAGCCTCAAAACTCGCTAGGATCCGCACATGTGGAGGAAGTGCAGCGGGCGCTCTTCATTCTTAAGGGCCGATGACCAATGATGCTCGCAACCCTTCCACGCCCTTGCTGGCTTGGCAAGAGGCATAGACAAGCGCAGCCACGTGACGTGGTAGAAGAAAAACGCTCACTGCGAGCGCTTTTAGCCTCAAAGCGCGTGAATCCCTATAGGCGTAGGGAAAAGCATTCAACAACCTAAATTTTATTGCATATTCGTGTGGCCCATGTTCAAATACACAAACTATAGCCTTTTGTGCTTGGTTCTTGCGCAAAGAAATGTTTGGCGCTCACAATTTCGGCCGATTTTGCCGCCAAGTGCCTAGAAAGCGCGTGAATCCCTATAGGCGTAGAGAAAAGCATTCAACAACATGAATTTTATTGCAGATTCGAGTGGCCCATGTTCAAATACACATACTAGAGCCTTTTGGGCTTGGTTCTTGCGCGAAGAAAAGTTCGGCGCTCACAATTCCAGCCGATTTTGCCGCCAAGTGCCTAGAAAGCGCGTGAATCCTTATAGGCGTAGGGAAAAACATCCAACAACCTGAATTTTATCGCACATTCGAGTGGCCCATATTCAAATACACATACTAGAGCCTTTTGGGCTTGGTTCTTGCGCGAAGAAAAGTTCGGCGCTCACAATTTCGGCCGATTTTGCCGCCAAGTGCCTAGAAAGCGCGCGAATCCCTATAGGCGTAGGGAAAAGCATTCAACAACCTGGATTTTATTGCATATTCGAGTGTCCCATGTTCAAATACACATACTAGAGCCTTTTGGGCTTGGTTCTTGTGCGAAGAAAAGTTCGGCGCTCACAATTTCAGCCGATTTTGCCGCCAAGTGCCTAGAAAGCGCGTGAATCCCTATAGGCGTAGGGAAAAGCATTCAACGGCATAAATTTTTTTGCATATTTGAGTGGCCCATGTTCAAATACACATACTAGAGCCTTTTGGGCTTGGTTCTTGCGCGAAGAAAAGTTCGGCGCTCACAATTTCGGCCGATTTTGCCGCCAAGTGCCTAGAAAGCGCATGAATCCCTATAGGCGTAGGGAAAAGCAATCAACAACCTGAATTTTATTGCATATTCGAGTAGCCCATGTTCAAATACACATACTAGAGCCTTTTGGGCTTGGTTCTTGCGCGAAGAAAAGTTCGGCGCTCACAATTTCGGCCGATTTTGCCGCCAAGTGCCTAGAAAGCGCGTGAATCCCTATAGGCGTAGGGAAAAGCATTCAACAACCTGAATTTTATTGCAAATTTGGATGGCCCATGTTTAAATACACATACTAGAGCCTTTTGGGCTTGGTTCTTGCGCGAAGAAAAGTTCGGCGCTCACAATTTCGGCCGATTTTGCCGCCAAGTGCCTAGAAAGCGCGTGAATCCCTATAGGCGTAGGGAAAAACATTCGACAACCTGACCTTTATTGCAAATTCGAATAGCCCTTGTTCAAATACACATACTAGAGCCTTTTGGGCTTGGTTCTTGCGCGAAGAAAAGTTCGGCGCTCACAATTTCGGCCGATTTTGCCGCCAAGTGCCTAGAAAGCGCGTGAATCCCTATAGGCGTAGAGAAAAGCATTCAACAACCTGAAATTTATTGCATATTCGAGTGGCCCATGTTCAAATACACATAATAGAGTCTTTTTGGCTTAACTTGTTCTTGCGCGAAGAAAAGTTCGGCGCCTACGATTTCGACCGTTTTTGCCGCCAAGTGCCTAGAAAGCGCGTGAATCCCTATAGGCGTAGGGAAAAGCATTCAACAACCTGAATTTTATTGCATATTTGAGTGGCCCATGTTCAAATACACATACTAGAGCCTTTTGGGCTTGGTTCTTGCGCGAAGAAAAGTTCGGCGCTCACAATTTAAGCCGATTTTCCCGCCAAGTGCCAAGAAAAGCGCGTGAATCCCTATAGGCGTAGGGAAAAACATTCAACAACCTGAATTTTATTGCATATTCGAATGGCCCATGTTCAAATACACATACTAGAGCCTTTTGGGCTTGGTTCTTGCGCGAAGAAAAGTTCGGCGCTCACAATTTCGGCCGATTTTGCCGCCAAGTGCCTAGAAAGCGCGTGAATCCCTATAGGCGTAGGGAAAAACATTCAACAACCTGAATTTTATTGCATATTTGAGTGGCCCATGTTCAAATACACATACTAGAGTCTTTTGGGCTTTGTTCTTGCGCGAAGAAAAGTTCGGCGTTCACAATTTAAGCCGATTTTTCCGCCAAGTGCCAAGAAAAGCGCGTGAATCCCTATAGGCGTAGGGAAAAACATTCAACAACCTGAATTTTATTGCATATTCGAGTGGCCCATGTTCAAATACACATACTAGAGCCTTTTGGGCTTGGTTCTCGCGCGGAGAAATGTTCGGCGCTCACAATTTCGGCCGTTTTTGCCACCAAGTGCCTAGAAAGCGCGTGAATCCCTCTAGGCGTAGGGAAAATCAATCAACAACCTGATTTTTATTTTGAGTGGCCCATGTTCAAATACACATACTAGAGCCTTTTGGGCTTGGTTCTTGCGCGAAGAAAAGTTCGGCGCTCACAATTTCGGCCGATTTTGCCGCCAAGTGCCTAGAAAGAGCGTGAATGCCTATAGGCGTAGGGAAACGCATTGAACAACCTCAATTTTATTGCAAATTCGAGTGGCCCATGTTCAAATACACATACTAGAGCTTTTTGGGCTTGGTTCTTGCGCGAAGAAAAGTTCGGCGCTCACAATTTCGGCCGATTTTGCCGCCAAGTGCTTAGAAAGCACGTGAATCCCTATTAGCGTAGGGAAGAACATTCAAAAACCTGAATTTTATTGCATATTCGAGTGGCCCATGTTCAAATACACATACTAGAGCCTTTTGGGCTTGGTTCTTGCGCGAAGAAAAGTTCGGCGCTCACAATTTTGGCCGATTTTGCCGCCAAGTGCCTAGAAAGCGCGTGAATCCCTATAGGCGTAGAGAAAAGCATTCAACAACCTGAAATTTATTGCATATTCGAGTGGCCCATATTCAAATACACATACTAGAGCCTTTTGGGCTTGGTTCTTGCGCGAAGAAAAGTTCGGCGCTCACAATTTCGGCCGATTTTGCCGCCAAGTGCCTAGAAAGCGCGTGAATCCCTATAGGCGTAGGGAAAAGCATTCAACAACCTGAATTTTATTGCATATTCGAGTGGCCCATGTTCAAATACTCATACTAGAGTCTTTTTGGCTCGGTTCTTGCGCGAAGAAAAGTTCGGCGCTCACAATTTCGGCCGATTTTGCCGCCAAGTGCCTAGAAAGCGCGTGAATCCCTATAGGCGTAGGGAAAAGCATTCAAAAACCTGAATTTTATTGCATATTCGAGTGGCCCATGTTCAAATACTCATACTAGAGCCTTTTGGGCTCGGTTCTTGCGCGAAGAAAAGTTCGGCGCTCACAATTTCGGCCGTTTTTTCCGCCAAGTGCCTAGAAAGCGCGTGAATCCCTATAGGCGTAGGGAAAAACATTCAACAACCTGATTTTTATTGCATATTCGAGTGGCCCATGTTCAAATACTTATACTAGAGCCTTTTGGGCTTGGTTCTTGCGCGAAGAAAAGTTCGGCGCTCACAATTTCGGCCGATTTTGCCGCCAAGTGCCTAGAAAGCGCTCGAATCCCTATAGGCGTAGGGAAAAGCATTCAACAACCTGAAATTTATAGCAAATTCGAGTGGCCCATATTTATATACACATACTAGAGCCTTTTGGGCTTGGTTCTTGCGCGAAGAAAAGTTCGGCGCTCACAATTTCGGCCGATTTTGCCGCCAAGTGCCTAGAAAGCGCGTGAATCCCTATAGGCATAGGGAAAAGCATTCAACAACCTGAATTTTATTGCAGATTCGAGTGGCCCATGTTCAAATATACATACTAGAGCTTTTAAGGGCTTGGTTCTTGCGCGAAGAAAAGTTCGGCGCTGCCGATTTTCCCGCCAAGTGCTTAGAAAGCGCGTGAATCCCTATAGGCGTAGGGAAAAACATTCAACAACCTGAATTTTATTGCATATTCGAGTGGCCCATGTTCAAATACTCATAATAGAGTCATTTCGGCTTGGTTCTTGCGCGAAGAAAAGTTCGGCGCTCACAATTTCGGCCGATTTTGCCGCCAAGTGCCTAGAAAGCGCGTGAATCCCTATAGGCGTAGGGAAAAGCATTCAACAACCTGAATTTTATTGCATATTCGAGTGGCCCATGTTCAAATACACATACTAGAGCCTTTTGGGCTTGGTTCTGGCGCGAAGAAAAGTTCAGCGCTCACAATTTCGCCCGATTTTGCCGTCAAGTGCCAGAAAGCGCATGAATCCCTATAGGCGTAGGGAAAAACATTCAACAACCTGAATTTTATTGCATATTGGAGTGGACCATGTGTTAAACTGTAGTATGCTTGTAGGCTGTAGTGGGGTAGCCAATATGGGGTACAACCCCAACTAGGGTTTCATATTTGTACCCAAAACTTCTGCTAGTTCATCATTCTTGCCTAGTGATTTTGACATGGTATTCAGAGCAGGAGGTCCCTAGGACCTACCGATCGTTTTTTTTTTAGGGCCCACCACCGCTCGCATGCGGTTACCACGCTACCCCGTTCCCTAGCCTCGTAGCGCCCTCGTGCGCCCTCGTTAGCGCCCTCGCGCGCACCCTCGTTAGCGCCCTCGCGCGCACTCACGTCAGCGCCCTCGCGCGCCCCTTCGTTAGCGCCCTCGCGCGCCCCTTTGCTAGCGCCCTCGCGCGCCCCTTGCTAGCGCCCTCGCGCGCCCCTCACTAGCGCCCTCGCGCGCCCCTCACTAGCGCCCTCGCGCGCCCCTCGCCGAGCCGCCCGCTCGCAGCCCGCCCGCCCGCTCGCTGCCCGCTTCGCGGCCCGCTCGCTACGCAGCCCGCCCGCCCGCTCGCTGCCCGCTTCGCGGCCCGCCCGCTTCGCAGCCCGCTCGCTCGCTGCCCGCTTCGCGGCCCGCCCGCTTCGCAGCCCGCTCGCTCGCTGCCCGCTTCGCGGCCCGCCACTTCGCAGCCCGCCCGCCCGCTCGCTGCCCGCTTCGCGGCCCGCCCGCCTCGCAGCCCGCTCGCCCCGCTGCCCGCTTCGCGGCCCGCCCACTTCGCAGCCCGCCCGCCCGCTCGCTGCCCACTTCGCGGCCCGCCCGCTGCCCGCTTCGCAGCCCGCCCGCCCGCCCGCTGCCCGCTTTGCGGCCCGCCCGCCTCGCAGCGTCGCCCGCCCGCCGTGCTGCCCGCTTGCAGCGCCGCCTGCCCGCCGCGCTGCCCGCTTCTTTGTACTGTACTTTATATATATCTTGTTGCTTGCTTGCTAGGTTTTGATCACTGTGTTGCTTGTCTTGTACTATATCTAGCACTGCATGTGAACTGGCCTTGTGGCCTTTACTTGTGCTCGGAGTGTGGTGACGTTGTGATCCACCCTGGGCGTTGCTTTGCTTTGCTGGACTGGTCTTGTGACCCTTTGTTCTCCCCCACTTTGCCTATGGGGGTGTGTTAAACTGTAGTATGCTTGTAGGCTGTAGTGGGGTAGCCAATATGGGGTACAACCCCAACTAGGGTTTCATATTTGTACCCAAAACTTCTGCTAGTTCATCATTCTTGCCTAGTGATTTTGACACCATGTTCAAATACACATACTAGAGCCTTTTGGGCTGTCAACGGGAGTTGTGTTTGGCCCCGTCCTTGCTTGGGCGGAGCCGACCGTGGGAGCCACAAAATCGCAGGGGATCGTGGGAGCCACGAAATCGCCGGGGACCGTGGAGCCACAAAACCGCGGAGGACCGCGGTGGTCGAGAAACCGCGGGAGAACCGCGAAATACCCGGTCAACCAGGATTCCCTGGGCGACGTGCGCGAAAGTCGCCGGGGATGTTGTCTGCGAGGACGACCTCGGGAGTGGTATCCCGTCCGGGGAGTGCATCTTGACGCTCCGGGGCGTCTGGGGAGTGCATCCTGACGCTCCGGGTCGTCCAGGGAGTGCATTCTGACGCTCCGGGGCGTCCGGGGAGTGCATCCTGACGCTCCGGGGCGTCCGGGGAGTGCATCTTGACGCTCTGGGGCGTCCGGGAAGTGCATCCTGACGCTGTGGGGCGTCCGGGGAGAACATCCCGACGCTCTTGGGCGTCCGGGGAGTGCATCCTGGCGCTCTGGGGCGTCCGGGGAGTGCATCCTAACGCTCTAGGGCGTCCGAGGAGTGCATCCGACATGGTAGAAGAAAAACGCTCACTGCGAGCGCTTTCAGCCTCAAAACGCTCTAGGATCCGCACATGTGCAGGAAGTGCAGCAGGCGCTCTTCATTCTCAAAGTCCGATGACCAATGATGCTCGCAACCCCTCCACGCCCTTGCTGGATTGGCAAGAGGCCTAGACAAGCGCAGCCATGTGACCTGGTAGAAGAAAAACGCCCTGAACGAGCGCCTCTAGCCTCAAAACCTGCTAATATCACATGTGGAGGAATTGCAGCGGGCGCTCTTCATTCTCAAGGGCCGCTGACCAATGATGCTCGAAACCCTTCCACGCCCTTGCTGGCTTGGCAAGAGGTCTAGACAAGCGCAGCCACGTGACCTGGTAGAAGAAAAACGCTCACTGCGAGCGCTTTTAGCCTCAAAACGCGCTAGGATCTGCACATGTGGAGGAAGTGCAGCGGGCGCTCTTCATTCTCAAGGGCCGATGACCAATGATGCTCGCAACCCTTCCACGCCCTTGCTGGCTTGGCAAGAGGCCTAGACAAGCGCAGCCACGTGACCTGGTGGAAGAAAAACGCTCACTGCGAGCGCTTCTAGCCTCAAAATGCGCTAGGATCTGCACATGTGGAGGAAGTGCAGCGAGCGCTCTTCATTCTCAAGGGCCGATGACCAATGATGCTCGCAACCCTTCCACGCCCTTGCTGGCTTGGCAAGAGGCTTAGACAAGCACAGCCACGTGACCTTGTAGAAGAAAAACGCTCACTGCGAGCGCTTCTAGCCTCAAAACGCGCTAGGATCCGCACATGCGGAGGAAGTGCAGCGGGCGCTCTTCATTCTCAAGGGCCGATGACCAATGATGCTCGCAACCCTTCCACGCCCTTGCTGGCTTGGCAACAGGCCTAGACAAGCGCAGCCACGTGATCTGGTAGAAGAAAAACGCTCACTGCAAGCGCTTTCAGCCTCAAAACGCTCTAGGATCCGCACATGTGCAGGAAGTGCAGCAGGCGCTCTTCATTCTCAAAGTCCGATGACCAATGATGCTCGCAACCCTTCCACGCCCTTGCTGGCTTGGCAAGAGGCCTAGACAAGCGCAGCCACGTGACCTGGTAGAAGAAAAACGCCCTGAACGAGCGCCTCTAGCCTCAAAACCTGCTAATATCACATGTGGAGGAAGTGCAGCGGGCGCTCTTCATTCTCAAGGGCCGCTGACCAATGATGCTCGCAACCCTTCCACGCCCTTGCTGGCTTGGCAAGAGGTCTAGACAAGCGCAACCACGTGACCTGGTAGAAGAAAAACGCTCACTGCGAGCGCTTTTAGCCTCAAAACGCGCTAGGATCTGCACATGTGGAGGAAGTGCAGCGGGCGCTCTTCATTCTCAAGGGCCGATGACCAATGATGCTCGCAACCCTTCCACGCCCTTGCTGGCTTGGCAAGAGGCCTAGACAAGCGCAGCCACGTGACCTGGTGGAAGAAAAACGCTCACTGCGAGCGCTTCTAGCCTCAAAACGCGCTAGGATCTGCACATGTGGAGGAAGTGCAGCGAGCGCTCTTCATTCTCAAGGGCCGATGACCAATGATGCTCGCAACCCTTCCACGCCCTTGCTGGCTTGGCAAGAGGCTTAGACAAGCACAGCCACGTGACCTTGTAGAAGAAAAACGCTCACTGCGAGCGCTTCTAGCCTCAAAACGCGCTAGGATCCGCACATGTGGAAGAAGTGCAGCGGGCGCTCTTCATTCTCAAGGGCCGATGACCAATGATGCTCGCAACCCTTCCACGCCCTTGCTGGCTTGGCAACAGACCTAGACAAGTGCAGCCAAGTGACTGGTAGAAGAAAAACGCTCACTGTGAGCGCTTCTAGCCTCAAAACACGCTAGGATCCGCACATGTGGAGGAAGTGCAGCGGGCGCTCTTCATTCTCAAGGGCCGATGACCAATGATGCTCGCAACCCTTCCACACCCTTGCTGGCTTGGAAAGAGGCCTAGACAAGCGCAGCCACGTGACCTGGTAGAAGAAAAACGCTCACTGCGAGCGCTTTTAGCCTCAAAATGCGCTAGGATCCGCACATGTGGAGGAAGTGCAGCGGGCGCTCTTCATTCTCAAGGGCCGATGACCAATGATGCTCGCAACCCTTCCACGCCCTTGCTGGCTTGGCAAGAGGCCTAGACAAGTGCAGCCACGTGACCTGGTAGAAGAAAAACGCTCAGAACGAGCGCTTCTAGCCTCAAAACCCGCTAGGATCCGCACATGTGCAGGAAGTGCAGCGGGCGCTCTTCATTCTCAAGGGCCGCTGACCAATGATGCTCGCAACCCTTCCACGCCCTTGCTGGCTTGGCAAGAGGCCTAGACAAGCGCAGCCACGTGACCAGGTAGAAGAAAAACGCTCAGAACGAGCGCTTCTAGCCACAAAATGCGCTATGATCCGCACATGTGCAGGAAGTGCAGCGGGCGCTCTTCATTCTCAAGGTCCGATGACCAATGATGCTCGCAACCCTTCCACGCCCTTGCTGGCTTGGCAAGAGGCCTAGACAAGTGGAGCCACGTGACCTGGTAGAAGAAAACCGCTCACTGCGAGCGCTTTCAGCCTCAAAACGCTCTAGGATCCGCACATGTGGAGGAAGTGCAGCGGGCGCTCTTCATTCTCAAGGGCCGATGACCAATGATGCTCGCAACACTTCCACGCCCTTACTGGCTTGGCAAGAGGCCTAGGCAAGCGCAGCCACGTGACCTGGTAGAAGAAAAACGCTCTGAACGAGCGCTTCTAGCCTCAAAACCCGCTAGGATCCGCACATGTGGAGGAAGTGCAGCGGGCGCTCTTCATTCTCAAGGGCCGCTGACCAATGATGCTCGCAACCCTTCCACGCCCTTGCTGGCTTGGCAAGAGGTCTAGACAAGCGCAGCCACGTGACCTGGTAGAAGAAAAACGCTCACTGCGAGCGCTTTTAGCCTCAAAACGCGCTAGGATCTGCACATGTGGAGGAAGTGCAGCGTGCGCTCTTCATTCTCAAGGGCCGATGACCAATGATGCTCGCAACCCTTCCACGCCCTTGCTGGCTTGGCAAGAGGCCTAGACAAGCGCAGCCACGTGACCTGGTGGAAGAAAAACGCTCATTGCGAGCGCTTCTAGCCTCAAAACGCGCTAGGATCTGCACATGTGGAGGAAGTGCAGCGAGCGCTCTTCATTCTCAAGGGCCGATGACCAATGATGCTCGCAACCCTTCCACGCCCTTGATGGCTTGGCAAGAGGCCTAGACAAGCACAGCCACATGACCTGGTAGAAGAAAAACGCTCACTACGAGCGCTTCTAGCCTCAAAACGCGCTAGGATCCGCACATGTGGAGGAAGTGCAGCGGGCGCTCTTCATTCTCAAGGACCGATGACCAATGATGCTTGCAACCCTTCCACGCCCTTGCTGGCTTGGCAACAGGCCTAGACAAGCGCAGCCACGTGATCTGGTAGAAGAAAAACGCTCACTGCGAGCGCTTCTAGCCTCAAAACACGCTAGGATCCGCACATGTGCAGGAAGTGCAGCGGGCGCTCTTCATTCTCAAGGGCCGATGACCAATGATGCTCCCAACCCTTCCACGCCCTTGCTGGCTTGGAAAGAGGCCTAGACAAGCGCAGCCACGTGACCTGGTAGAAGAAAAACGCTCACTGCGAGCGCTTCCAGCCTCAAAACGCGCTAGGATCCGCACATGTGGAGGAAGTGCAGCGGGCGCTCTTCATTCTCAAGGGCCGATGACCAATGATGCTCGCAACCCTTCCACGCCCTTGCTGGCTTGGCAAGAGGCTTAGACAAGCGCAGCCACGTGACCTTGTAGAAGAAAAACGCTCACTGCGAGCGCTTCTAGCCTCAGAACGCGCTAGGATCCGCACATGTGGAGGAAGTGCAGCGGGCGCTCTTCATTCTCAAGGGTCGATGACCAATGATGCTCGCAACCCTTCCACGCCCTTGCTGGGTTCGCAAAAGACCTAGACAAGTGCAGCCACGTGACCTGGTAGAAGAAAAACGCTCACTACGAGCGCTTCTAGCCTCAAAACACGCTAGGATCCGCACATGTGCAGGAAGTGCAGCGGGCGCTCTTCATTCTCAAGGGCCGATGACCAATGATGCTCGCAACCCTTCCACGCCCTTGCTGGCTTGGAAAGAGGCCTAGACAAGCGCAGCCACGTGACCTGGTAGAAGAAAAACGCTCACTGCGAGCGCTTTCAGCCTCAAAACGCGCTAGGATCCGCACATGTGGAGGAAGTGCATCGGGCGCTCTTCATTCTCAAGGGCCGATGACCAATGATGCTCGCAACCCTTCCACGCCCTTGCTGGCTTGGCAACAGGCCTAGACAAGTGCAGCCACGTGACCTGGTAGAAGAAAAACGCTCAGAACGAGCGCTTCTAGCCTCAAAACCCGCTAGGATCCGCACATGTGGAGGAAGTGCAGCGGGCGCTCTTCATTCTCAAGGGCCGCTGACCAATGATGCTCGCAACCCTTCCACGCCCTTGCTGGCTTGGCAAGAGGCCTAGAGAAGCGCAGCCACGTGACCTGGTAGAAGAAAAACGCTCACTGCGAGCGCTTTTAGCCTCAAAACGTGCTAGGATCTGCACATGTGGAGGAAGTGCAGCGGGCGCTCTTCATTCTCGAGGGCCGATGACCAATGATGCTCGCAACCCTTCCACGCCCTTGCTGGCTTGGCAAGAGGCCTAGACAAGCGCAGCCACGTGACCTGGTGGAAGAAAAACGCTCACTGCGAGCGCTTCTAGCCTCAAAACGCGCTAGGATCTGCACATGTGGAGGAAGTGCAGCGAGCGCTCTTCATTCTCAAGGGCCGATGACCAATCATGCTCGCAACCCTTCCACGCCCTTGCTGGCTTGGCAAGAGGCTTAGACAAGCACAGCCACGTGACCTGGTAGAAGAAAAACGCTCACTGCGAGCGCTTCTGGCCTCAAAACGCGCTAGGATCCGCACATGTGGAGGAAGTGCAGCGGGCGCTCTTCATTCTCAAGGGCCGATGACCAATGATGCTCGCAACCCTTCCACGCCCTTGCTGGCTTGGAAAGAGGCCTAGACAAGCGCAGCCACGTGACCTGGTAGAAGAAAAACGCTCACTGCGAGCGCTTTCAGCCTCAAAACGCGCTAGGATCTGCACATGTGGAGGAAGTGCAGCGGGCGTTCTTCATTCTCAAGGGCCGATGACCAATGATGCTCGCAACCCTTCCACGCCTTTGCTGGCTTGGCAAGAGGCTTAGACAAGCACAGCCACGTGACCTTGTAGAAGAAAAACGCTCACTGCGAGCGCTTCTAGCCTCAAAACGCGCTAGGATCCGCACATGTGGAGGAAGTGGAGCGGGCGCTCTTCATTCTCAAGGGTCGATGACCAATGATGCTCGCAACCCTTCCACGCCCTTGCTGGCTTGGCAACAAACCTAGACAAGTGCAGCCACGTGACCTGGTAGAAGAAAAACGCTCACTTCGAGCGCTTCTAGCCTCAAAACACGCTAGGATCCGCACATGTGCAGGAAGTGCAGCGGGCGCTCTTCATTCTCAAGGGCCGATGACCAATGATGCTCGCAACCCTTCCACGCCCTTGCTGGCTTGGAAAGAGGCCTAGACAAGCGCAGCCACGTGACTTGGTAGAAGAAAAACGCTCACTGCGAGCGCTTTCAGCCTCAAAACGCGCTAGGATCCGCACATGTGGAGGAAGTGCAGCGGGCGCTCTTCATTCTCAAGGGCCGATGACCAATGATGCTCGCAACCCTTCCACGCCCTTGCTGGCTTGGCAACAGGCCTAGACAAGTGCAGCCACGTGACCTGGTAGAAGAAAAACGCTCAGAACGAGCGCTTCTAGCCTCAAAACCCGCTAGGATCCGCACATGTGCAGAAAGTGCAGCGGGCGCTCTTCATTCTCAAGGGCCGCTGACCAATGATGCTCGCAACCCTTCCACGCCCTTGCTGGCTTGGCAAGAGGCCTAGAGAAGCGCAGCCACGTGACCTGGTAGAAGAAAAACGCTCACTGCGAGCGCTTTTAGCCTCAAAACGTGCTAGGATCTGCACATGTGGAGGAAGTGCAGCGGGCGCTCTTCATTCTCGAGGGCCGATGACCAATGATGCTCGCAACCCTTCCACGCCCTTGCTGGCTTGGCAAGAGGCCTAGACAAGCGCAGCCACGTGACCTGGTGGAAGAAAAACGCTCACTGCGAGCGCTTCTAGCCTCAAAACGCGCTAGGATCTGCACATGTGGAGGAAGTGCAGCGAGCGCTCTTCATTCTCAAGGGCCGATGACCAATGATGCTCGCAACCCTTCCACGCCCTTGCTGGCTTCGCAAGAGGCTTAGACAAGTACAGCTACGTGACCTGGTAGAAGAAAAACGCTCATTGCGAGCGCTTCTGGCCTCAAAACGCGCTAGGATCCGCACATGTGGAGGAAGTGCAGCGGGCGCTCTTCACTCTCAAGGGCCGATGACCAATGATGCTCGCAACCCTTCCACGCCCTTGCTGGCTTGGAAAGAGGCCTAGACAAGCGCAGCCACGTGACCTGGTAGAAGAAAAACGCTCACTGCGAGCGCTTTCAGCCTCAAAACGCGCTAGGATCCGCAAATGTGGAGGAAGTGCAGCGGGCGCTCTTCATTCTCAAGGGCCGATGACCAATGATGCTCGCAACCCTTCCACGCCCTTGCTGGCTTGGCAAGAGGCTTAGACAAGCACAGCCACGTGACCTTGTAGAAGAAAAACGCTCACTGCGAGCGCTTCTAGCCTCAAAACGCGCTAGGATCCGCACATGTGGAGGAAGTGGAGCGGGCGCTCTTCATTCTCAAGGGTCGATGACCAATGATGCCCGCAACCCTTCCACGCCCTTGCTGGCTTGGCAACAGACCTAGAAAAGTGCAACCACGTGATCTGGTAGAAGAAAAACGCTCACTGCGAGCGCTTCTAGCCTCAAAACGCGCTAGGATCCGCACATGTGGAGGAAGTGCAGCGGGCGCTCTTCATTCTCAAGGGCCGATGACCAATGATGCTCGCAACCCTTCCACACCCTTGCTGGCTTGGCAAGAGGCCTAGACAAGCACAGCCACGTGACCTGGTAGAAGAAAAACGCTCACTGCGAGCGCTTTCAGCCTCAAAACGCGCTAGGATCCGCACATGTGGAGGAAGTGCAGCGGGCGCTTTTCATTCTCAAGGGCCGATGACCAATGATGCTCGCAACCCTTCCACGCCCTTGCTGGCTTCGCAAGAGGCTTAGACAAGTACAGCTACGTGACCTGGTAGAAGAAAAACGCTCATTGCGAGCGCTTCTGGCCTCAAAACGCGCTAGGATCCGCACATGTGGAGGAAGTGCAGCGGGCGCTCTTCACTCTCAAGGGCCGATGACCAATGATGCTCGCAACCCTTCCACGCCCTTGCTGGCTTGGAAAGAGGCCTAGACAAGCGCAGCCACGTGACCTGGTAGAAGAAAAACGCTCACTGCGAGCGCTTTCAGCCTCAAAACGCGCTAGGATCCGCAAATGTGGAGGAAGTGCAGCGGGCGCTCTTCATTCTCAAGGGCCGATGACCAATGATGCTCGCAACCCTTCCACGCCCTTGCTGGCTTGGCAAGAGGCTTAGACAAGCACAGCCACGTGACCTTGTAGAAGAAAAACGCTCACTGCGAGCGCTTCTAGCCTCAAAACGCGCTAGGATCCGCACATGTGGAGGAAGTGGAGCGGGCGCTCTTCATTCTCAAGGGTCGATGACCAATGATGCTCGCAACTCTTCCACGCCCTTGCTGGCTTGGCAACAGACCTAGAAAAGTGCAACCACGTGATCTGGTAGAAGAAAAACGCTCACTGCGAGCGCTTCTAGCCTCAAAACGCGCTAGGATCCGCACATGTGGAGGAAGTGCAGCGGGCGCTCTTCATTCTCAAGGGCCGATGACCAATGATGCTCGCAACCCTTCCACACCCTTGCTGGCTTGGCAAGAGGCCTAGACAAGCACAGCCACGTGACCTGGTAGAAGAAAAACGCTCACTGCGAGCGCTTTCAGCCTCAAAACGCGCTAGGATCCGCACATGTGGAGGAAGTGCAGCGGGCGCTTTTCATTCTCAAGGGCCGATGACCAATGATGCTCGCAACCCTTCCACGCCCTTGCTGGCTTGGCAACAGGCCTAGACAAGTGCAGCCACGTGACCTGGTAGAAGAAAAACGCTCAGAACGAGCGCTTCTAGCCTCAAAACCCGCTAGGATCCGCACATGTGCAGGAAGTGCAGCGGGCGCTCTTCATTCTCAAGGGCCGCTGACCAATGATGCTCGCAACCCTTCCACGCCCTTGCTGGCTAGAGGTCTAGAGAAGCGCAGCCACGTGACCTGGTAGAAGAAAAACGCTCACTGCGAGCGCTTTTAGCCTCAAAACGTGCTAGGATCTGCACATGTGGAGGAAGTGCAGCGGGCGCTCTTCATTCTCGAGGGCCGATGACCAATGATGCTCGCAACCCTTCCACGCCCTTGCTGGCTTGGCAAGAGGCCTAGACAAGCACAGCCACGTGACCTGGTGGAAGAAAAACGCTCACTGCGAGCGCTTCTAGCCTCAAAACGCGCTAGGATCTGCACATGTGGAGGAAGTGCAGCGAGCGCTCTTCATTCTCAAGGGCCGATGACCAATCATGCTCGCAACCCTTCCACGCCCTTGCTGGCTTGGCAAGAGGCTTAGACAAGCACAGCCACGTGACCTGGTAGAAGAAAAACGCTCATTGCGAGCGCTTCTAGCCTCAAAACGTGCTAGGATCCGCACATGTGGAGGAAGTGCAGCGGGCGCTCTTCATTCTCAAGGGCCGATGACCAATGATGCTCGCAACCCTTCCACGCCCTTGTTGGCTTGACAACAGGCCTAGACAAGTGCAGCCACATGACCTGGTAGAAGAAAAATGCTCACTGCGAGCGCTTCTAGCCTAAAAACGCGCTAGGATCCGCACATGTGGAGGAAGTGCAGCGGGCGCTCTTCATTCTCAAGGGGCGATGACCAATGATGCTTGCAACCCTTCCACGCCCTTGCTGGCTTGGCAAGAGGCCTAGACAAGTGCAGCCACATGACCTGGTGGAAGGAAAACGCACACTGCGAGCGCTTCTAGCCTCAAAACGCGCTAGGATCTGCACATGTGGAGGAAGTGCAGCGAGCGCTCTTCATTCTCAAGGGCCGATGACCAATGATGCTCGCAACCCTTCCACGCCCTTGCTGGCTTGGCAAGAGGCCTAGACAAGCGCAGCCACGTGGCCTGGTAGAAGAAAAACGCTCACTGCGAGCGCTTTCAGCCTCAAAACGCTCTAGGATCCGCACATGTGCAGGAAGTGCAGCGGGCGCTCTTCATTCTCAAGGGCTGATGACCAATGATGCTCGCAACCCTTCCACGCCCTTGCTGGCTTGGCAAGAGGCCTAAACAAGCGCAGCCACGTGACGTGGTAGAAGAAAAACGCTCACTGCGAGCGCTTTCAGCCTCAAAACGCTCTAGGATCCGCACATGTGGAGGAAGTGCAGCGGGCGCTCTTCATTCTCAAGGGCCGATTACCAATGATGCTCGCAACCCTTCCACGCCCTTGCTGGCTTGTCAAGAGGCCTAGACAAGCGCAGCCACGTGACCTGGTAGAAGAAAAACGCTCTGAACGAGCGCTTCTAGCCTCAAAATGCGCTAGGATCTGCACATGTGGAGGAAGTGCAGCGGGCGCTCTTCATTCTCAAGGGCCGATGACCAATGATGCTCGCAACCCTTCCACGCCCTTGCTGGCTTGGCAAGAGGCCTAGACAAGCGCAGCCACGTGACTTGGTGGAAGAAAAACGCACACTGCGAGCTCTTTCAGCCTCAAAACGCTCTAGGATCCGCACATGTGCAGGAAGTGCAGCGAGCGCTCTTCATTCTCAAGGGCTGATGACCAATGATGCTCGCAACCCTTCCACGCCCTTGCTGGCTTGGCAAGAGGCTTAGACAAGCATAGCCACGTGACCTGATAGAAGAAAAACGCTCACTGCGAGCGCTTCTAGCCTCAAAACGCGCTAGGTTCCGCACGTGTAAAGGAAGTGCAGCGGGCGCTCTTCATTCTAAAGGGCCGATGACCAATGATGCTCGCAACCCTTCCACGCCCTTGCTGGCTTGGCAAGAGGCCTAGACAAGCGCAGCCACGTTACCTGGTAGAAGAAAAACGCTCACTACGAGCGCTTCTAGCCTTAAAACGCGTTAGAATCCGCACATGTACAGGAAGTGCAGCGGGCGCTCTTCATTCTCAAGGGCCGATGACCAATGATGCTCGCAACCCTTCCACGCCCTTGCTGGCTTGGCAAGAGGCCTAGACAAGCACAGCCACGTGACTTGGTGGAAGAAAAACGCTCACTGCGAGCGCTTTCAGCCTCAAAACGCTCTAGGATCCGCACATGTGCAGGAAGTGCAGCGGGCGCTCTTCATTCTCAAGGGCTGATGACCAATGATGCTCGCAACCCTTCCACGCCCTTGTTGGCTTGGCAAGAGGCCTAGACAAGTGCAGCCACATGACCTGGTAGAAGAAAAACGCTCACTGCGAGCGCTTCTAACCTCAAAACGCGCTAGGATCCGCACATGTGGAGGAAGTGCAGCAGGCGCTCTTCATTCTCAAGGGGCGATGACCAATGATGCTCGCAACCCTTCCACGCCCTTGCTGGCTTGGCAAGAGGCCTAGACAAGCGCAGCCACGTGACCTGGTGGAAGAAAAACGCTCACTGCGAGCGCTTCTAGCCTCAAAACGCGCTAGGATCTGCACATGTGGAGGAAGTGCAGCGAGCGCTCTTCATTCTCAAGGGCCGATGACCAATCATGCTCGCAACCCTTCCACGCCCTTGCTGGCTTGGCAAGAGGCTTAGACAAGCACAGCCACGTGACCTGGTAGAAGAAAAACGCTCATTGCGAGCGCTTCTGGCCTCAAAACGCGCTAGGATCCGCACATGTGAAGGAAGTGCAGCGGGCGCTCTTCATTCTCAAGGGCCGATGACCAATGATGCCCGCAACCCTTCCACGCCTTTGCTGGCTTGGCAAGAGGCCTAGACAAGCCCAGCCACGTTACCTGGTAGAAGAAAAACGCTCACTGCGAGCGCTTCTAGCCTTAAAACGCGTTAGAATCCGCACATGTACAGGAAGTGCAGCGGGCGCTCTTCATTCTCAAGGGCCGATGACCAATGATGCTCGCAACCCTTCCACGCCCTTGCTGGCTTGGCAAGAGGCCTAGACAAGCGCAGCCACGTGACTTGGTGGAAGAAAAACGCACACTGCGAGCTCTTTCAGCCTCAAAACGCTCTAGGATCCGCACATGTGCAGGAAGTGCAGCGAGCGCTCTTCATTCTCAAGGGCTGATGACCAATGATGCTCGCAACCCTTCCACGCCCTTGCGGGCTTGGCAAGAGGCCTAGACAAGCGCAGCCACGTGACCTGGTAGAAGAAAAACGCTCATTGCAAGCGCTTTCAGCCTCAAAACGCTCTAGGATCCGCACATGTGGAGGAAGTGCAGCGGGCGCTCTTCATTCTCAAGGGCCGATGACCAATGATGCTCGCAACCCTTCCACGCCCTTGCTGGCTTGTCAAGAGGCCTAGACAAGCGCAGCCACGTGACCTGGTAGAAGAAAAACGCCCTTAATGAGCGCTTCTAGCCTCAAAACCCGCTAGGATCCGCACATGTGGAGGAAGTGCAGCGGGCGCTCTTCATTCTCAAGGGTCGATGACCAATGATGCTCGCAACACTTCCACGCCCTTGCTGGCTTGGCAAGAGGCCTAGACAAGCGCAGCCACGTGACCTGGTAGAAAAAAAACGCTCACTGCGAGCGCTTCTAGCCTCGAAACGCGCTAGGATCCGCGCATGTGAAGAAGTGCAGCGGGCGCTCTTCATTCTCAAGGGCCGACGACCAATGATGCTCGCAACCCTTCCACGCCTTTGATAGCTTGGCAGGAGGCCTAGGCAACCGTAGCCACGTGACCTGGTAGAAGAAAAACGCTCATTGCGAGCGCTTCTAGCCTCAAAACGCGCTAGGATCCGCAGATGTGGAGGAAGTGCAGCGGGCGCTCTTCATTCTCAAGGGCCGATGACCAATGATGCTCGCAACCCTTCCACGCCCTTGCTGGCTTGGCAAGAGGCCTAGACAAGCGCAGCCACGTGACCTGGTGGAAGAAAAACGCTCACTGCGAGCGCTTCTAGCCTCAAAACGCGCTAGGATCTGCACATGTGGAGGAAGTGCAGCGAGCGCTCTTCATTCTCAAGGGCCGATGACCAATCATGCTCGCAACCCTTCCACGCCCTTGCTGGCTTGGCAAGAGGCTTAGACAAGCACAGCCACGTGACCTGGTAGAAGAAAAACGCTCATTGCGAGCGCTTCTGGCCTCAAAACGCGCTAGGATCCGCACATGTGCAGAAAGTGCAGCGGGCGCTCTTCATTCTCAAGGGCCGATGACCAATGATGCCCGCAACCCTTCCACGCCTTTGCTGGCTTGGCAAGAGGCCTAGACAAGCGCAGCCACGTTACCTGGTAGAAGAAAAACGCTCACTGCGAGCGCTTCTAGCCTTAAAACGCGTTAGAATCCGCACATGTACAGGAAGTGCAGCGGACGCTCTTCATTCTCAAGGGCCGATGACCAATGATGCTCGCAACCCTTCCACGCACTTGCTGGCTTGGCAAGAGGCCTAGACAAGCGCAGCCACGTGACTTGGTGGAAGAAAAACGCTCACAGCGAGCTCTTTCAGCCTCAAAACGCTCTAGGATCCGCACATGTGCAGGAAGTGCAGCGGGCGCTCTTCATTCTCAAGGGCTGATGACCAATGATGCTCGCAACCCTTCCACGCCCTTGCGGGCTTGGCAAGAGGCCTAGACAAGCGCAGCCACGTAACCTGGTAGAAGAAAAACGCTCATTTTAAGCGCTTTTAGCCTCAAAACGCGCTAGGATCCACACATGTGGAGGAAGTGCAGCGGGCGCTCTTCATTCTCAAGGGCCGATGACCAATGATGCTCGCAACCCTTCCACGCCCTTGCTGGCTTGTCAAGAGGCCTAGACAAGCGCAGCCACGTGACCTGGTAGAAAAAAAACGCTCACTGCGAGCGCTTCTAGCCTCATAACGCGCTAGGATCCGCACATGTGTAGGAAGTGCAGCGGGCCCTCTTCATTCTCAAGGGCCGATGACCAATGATGCTCGCAACCCTTCCACGCCCTTGCTGGTTTGGCAAGAGGCCTAAAGAAGTGCAGCCACGTGACCTGGTAGAAGAAAATCGCTCACTGCGAGCGCTTCTAGCCTCATAACGCGCTAGGATCCGCACATGTGGAGGAAGTGCAGCGGGCGCTCTTCATTCTCAAGGGCCGACGACCAATGATGCTCGCAACCCTTCCACGCCTTTGCTGGCTTGGCAAGAGGCCTAGACAAGCGCAGCCACGTGACCTGGTAGAAGAAAAACGCTCACTGCGAGCGCTTCTAGCCTCAAAACGCGCTAGGATCCGCAGATGTGGAGGAAGTGCAGCGGGCGCTCTTCATTCTCAAGGGCCGACGACCAATGATGCTCGAAACCCTTCCACGCCCTTGCTGGCTTGGCAAGAGGCCTAGACAAGCGCAGCCACGTGACCTGGTAAAAGAAAAACGCTCACTGCGAGCGCTTCCAGCCTCAAAACTCGCTAGGATCCGCACATGTGGAGGAAGTGCTGCGGGCGCTCTTCATTCTCAAGGGCCGATGACCAATGATGCTCACAACCCTTCCACGCCCTTGCTGGCTTGGCAAGAGGCCTAGACAAGCGCAGCCACGTGACTTGGTAGAAGAAAAACGCTCACTGCGAGCGCTTCTAGCCTCATAACGCGCTAGGATCCGCACATGTGGAGGAAGTGCAGCGGGCGCTCTTCATTCTCAAGGGCCGACGACCAATGATGCTCGCAACCTTTCCACGCCCTTGCTGGCTTGGCAAGAGGCCTAGAAAAGCGCAGCCACGTGACCTGGTAGAAGAAAAACGCTCAGAACGAGCGCTTCTAGCCTCAAAACCCGCTAGGGTCCGCACATGTGGAGGAAGTGCAGCGGGCGCTCTTCATTCTCAAGGGCCGATGACCAATGATGCTCGCAACCCTTCCACGCCCTTGCTGGCTTGGCAAGAGGTCTAGACAAGTGCAGCCACGTGACCTGGTAAAAGAAAAACGCTCACTGCGAGCGCTTTTAGCCTCAAAACGCGCTAGAATCCGCACGTGTAAAGGAAGTGCAGCGGGCGCTCTTCATTCTCAAGGGCCGATGACCAATGATGCTCGCAACCCTTCCACGCCCTTGCTGGCTTGGCAAGAGGCCTAGACAAGCGCAGCCACGTTACCTGGTGGAAGAAAAACGCTCACTGCGAGCTCTTTCAGCCTAAAAACGCGCTAGAATCCGCACATGTGCAGGAAGTGCAGCGGGCGCTCTTCATTCTCAAGGTCCGATGACCAATGATGCTCGCAACCCTTCCACGCCCTTGCGGGCTTGGCAAGAGGCCTAGACAAGCGCAGCCACGTGACGTGGTAGAAGAAAAACGCTCACTGCGAGCGCTTTCAGCCTCAAAACGCTCTAGGATCCGCACATGTGGAGGAAGTGCAGCGGGCGCTCTTCATTCTCAAGGGCCGATTACCAATGATGCTCGCAACCCTTCCACGCCCTTGCTGGCTTGTCAAGAGGCCTAGACAAGCGCAGCCACGTGACCTGGTAGAAGAAAAACGCTCTGAACGAGCGCTTCTAGCCTCAAAATGCGCTAGGATCTGCACATGTGGAGGAAGTGCAGCGGGCGCTCTTCATTCTCAAGGGCCGATGACCAATGATGCTCGCAACCCTTCCACGCCCTTGCTGGCTTGGCAAGAGGCTTAGACAAGCATAGCCACGTGACCTGGTAGAAGAAAAACGCTCACTGCGAGCGCTTCTAGCCTCAAAACGCGCTAGGTTCCGCACGTGTAAAGGAAGTGCAGCGGGCGCTCTTCATTCTCAAGGGCCGATGACCAATGATGCCCGCAACCCTTCCACGCCCTTGCTGGCTTGGCAAGAGGCCTAGACAAGCGCAGCCACGTTACCTGGTAGAAGAAAAACGCTCACTGCGAGCGCTTCTAGCCTTAAAACGCGTTAGAATCCGCACGTGTAAAGGAAGTGCAGCGGGCGCTCTTCATTCTCAAGGGCCGATGACCAATGATGCTCGCAACCCTTCCACGCCCTTGCTGGCTTGGCAAGAGGCCTAGACAAGCGCAGCCACGTTACCTGGTAGAAGAAAAACGCTCACTGCGAGCGCTTCTAGCCTTAAAACGCGTTAGAATCCGCATGTGTAAAGGAAGTGCAGCGGGCGCTCTTCATTCTCAAGGGCCGATGACCAATGATGCTCGCAACCCTTCCACGCCCTTGCTGGCTTGGCAAGAGGCCTAGACAAGCGCAGCCACGTGACTTGGTGGAAGAAAAACGCTCACTGCGAGCGCTTTCAGCCTCAAAACGCTCTAGGATCCGCACATGTGCAGGAAGTGCAGCGGGCGCTCTTCATTCTCAAGGTCTGATGAACAATGATGCTCGCAACCCTTCCACGCCCTTGTTGGCTTGGCAAGAGGCCTAGACAAGTGCAGCCACATGACCTGGTAGAAGAAAAACGCTCACTGCGAGCGCTTCTAACCTCAAAACGCGCTAGGATCCGCACATGTGGAGGAAGTGCAGCGGGCGCTCTTCATTCTCAAGGGGCGATGACCAATGATGCTCGCAACCCTTCCACGCCCTTGTTGGCTTGGCAAGAGGCCTAGACAAGCGCAGCCACGTGACCTGGTAAAAGAAAAACGCTCACTGCGAGCGCTTCTAGCCTCAAAACGCGCTAGGATCTGCACATGTGGAGGAAGTGCAGCGAGCGCTCTTCATTCTCAAGGGCCGATGACCAATCATGCTCGCAACCCTTCCACGCCCTTGCTGGCTTGGCAAGAGGCTTAGACAAGCACAGCCACGTGACCTGGTAGAAGAAAAACGCTCATTGCGAGCGCTTCTGGCCTCAAAACGCGCTAGGATCCGCACATGTGCAGGAAGTGCAACGGGCGCTCTTCATTCTCAAGGGCCGATGACCAATGATGCCCGCAACCCTTCCACGCCCTTGCTGGCTCGGCAAGAGGCCTAGACAAGCGCAGCCACGTTACCTGGTAGAAGAAAAACGCTCACTGCGAGCGCTTCTAGCCTTAAAACGCGTTAGAATCCGCACATGTACAGGAAGTGCAGCGGGCGCTCTTCATTCTCAAGGGCCGATGACCAATGATGCTCGCAACTCTTCCACGCCCTTGCTGGCTTGGCAAGAGGCCTAGACAAGCGCAGCCACGTGACTTGGTGGAAGAAAAACGCTCACTGCGAGCTCTTTCAGCCTCAAAACGCTCTAGGATCCGCACATGTGCTGGAAGTGCAGCGGGCGCTCTTCATTCTCAAGGGCTGATGACCAATGATGCTCGCAACCCTTCCACGCCCTTGCGGGCTTGGCAAGAGGCCTAGACAAGCGCAGCCACGTGACCTGGTAGAAGAAAAACGCTCATTGCAAGCGCTTTCAGCCTCAAAACGCTCTAGGATCCGCACATGTGGAGGAAGTGCAGCGGGCGCTCTTCATTCTCAAGGGCCGATGACCAATGATGCTCGCAACCCTTCCACGCCCTTGCTGGCTTGTCAAGAGGCCTAGACAAGCGCAGCCACGTGACCTGGTAGAAGAAAAACGCTCATTGCGAGCGCTTCTGGCCTCAAAACGCGCTAGGATCCGCACATGTGAAGGAAGTGCAGCGGGCGCTCTTCATTCTCAAGGGCCGATGACCAATGATGCCCGCAACCCTTCCACGCCTTTGCTGGCTTGGCAAGAGGCCCAGACAAGCGCAGCCACATTACCTGGTAGAAGAAAAACGGCAAGCCATGTCTGGTGCATCCGGGTCTCCCTCAGGGGCAACTAGCATGGACACGAGGTGGGGTAAAGCAGCAGCAAAGCACTGGAACTCCTCCTGTCTGTCCTCAAGGACGTCCGTGCCAAGAGCACACTCACCCCCGACGGACGGAGGACAGACAGACTCAGACTCAGACTCAGCAACAAGGCTAGTGGCGTAGTCTAGACGACACCGGGCAGCAAAGTCTATCAACTCAGCGACCAGAGCAGACGCAGCAGAGGACTCAAAGGTAGGGTCAGTGACAACAGTAGCGAGGAGACGGGTGACAGTGGGACTGGCAGCACGACGGGAGTCAGACTCCGGATCAGGAAGAGTAGGCAGAGAGGACGCAGGAGGAGACGGCAGCGGAACACGCTGAGGAGCAGTGGAGGGACGCAGAGTCATGTAGTGAGTGCCAGGGACAGGAGGAGGACGCTCACGTGGGACACGACGACCAGTGCGAGCAGTACGAACAGGCGACGCAGGACGAGACTCAGGCTCACGACGCTCTGTAAGACCTCCTGTGGGACCAGTGTAAGGAGAGGGACCAGGGAGAGGCGAGGCAGGCGGGAACTGTGACTGCGACTGGACAGGCGGAGGACACTCTACGGAGGGAGGAGGACAAGGAGGAGGAGCCTGACCAAGAACCTGCTGAAGAAGTGGTACGAAGTACGGTCGCGGCCGCGCAGCGTCTCCAGAACCAGCAGAGACACCAGTGGCAGGGTCCTCAGCACCAGCAGCAGCTCCAACGTCCGGGTCCTCAGCACCAGCAGCAGCTCCACCGCTCGGGTCCTCAGCACCAGCAGCAGCTCCACCGGCCGGGTCCTCAGCACCAGCAGTAGCTCCAACGCCCGGGTCCTCAGCACCAGCAGCAGCGCCACCGCTCGGGTCCGCAGCACCAGCAGCAGCTCCAACGCCCGGGTCCGCAGCACCAGCAGCAGCGCCACCGCTCGGGTCCTCAGCACCAGCAGCAGCTCCAACGCCCAGGTCCTCAGCACCAGTAGCAGCGCCACCCCCAGGGTCCGCAGCACCAGGAGCACCACTCCGAAGACTGCAGCGCCGCGTGTACCACTCTCGGATCTGCTGAATGGGGGGGAGCTCCTGGGCAGGAGGGGAAGTACTGGTACGAGCTCCAGTAGCACCTCTCCGGAGGCGGCAGTACTGTAGGTACCTCTCCTGCAGCTGCCGGGAGGAGAGGGCTCCTCCAGGTGTAGCACGCTCAGGCTCTGCACCCCCAGGCTCAGCACCTCCAGGCTCAGCACCCCCAGACTCAGCACCTCCAGGCTCAGCACCCCCAGGCTCCGCACCTCCATGCTCAGCACCCCCAGGCTCCGCACCTCCAGACTCAGCACTCCCAGGCTCAGCACTCCGAGACGCAGCACCCCCAGGCTCAGCACCCCCAGCAGGACGAGAGTCGACAGCCACCTCGACAGGCTCACCCGGGTCTACCTGGGACACACCTGAGGGAGCGGCACCCTGAGGGGGGAGGGGGTCTGGTACCTCAGCACCTGGAGCGAGGAAGAGAGGCGGGGGGGGGAGCGGAGCAGTGCGGTAGGGGAAGAGGCGGTAGTAGGGGACGGACTCGTCAAAAGTGACGTCCTGAGAGGCCAGGACACGACGCGAGGTGGCGTGGTAGAACTGCCAACCAGGCGCGTCCGGGACAAAGCCAAGGAAGACACAGGGGACAGCGCGACGGGAGAGCTTGTCCGCGGACGTGTCGCGAACAAAAGCTCGGGATCCCCAGACCCGAAAACGCGACGCATCGCCAGCCTCTCCCGTCCAACGCAGTGTCGGAGAAGTCTCCGGTAGGGAGACACGGGGCCAGAGGTTGAGCTGATGCGCAGCGTATCGGACCGCAAACGGCCACAGAAAGTGGGGGGCAGCCGCATGAACCAAGGAGGTACGAGCTACCTCCATGACCAAGCCAATGCGGCGCTCAGCAACCCCATTCTGCTGTGGAGAGGCCGGAAGCGTGAACGACTGCTCAATGCCCTCCTGCTGACAGAAGGCCTCCAAGAGGCCAGAGGAAAACTCCCCACCTCTGTCAGAGTGCAGACGCAGGACAGGGAAGTCGGAGCGGAAACGCTCACTGAGCTGGAGACGAGATCTGCGGATCCAGGGGATCAAGACATCAGGGACCTCACCCTTGGTGCGCAAGGGGAAGACCGTGGTGTAGCGCGAGAAGTCGTCAACAACAATCAGGAAGTACCTCTCCTGACCCTGACCACGGACGCGGGCTGGGCCCCACACGTCCATGTGGAGCGTCTGCAAAGGAGCAGTCGTCGGGGGAAAGGAGGAGGAGTGAGGAGCGGCGCGCTGCCGCCCCTCGACACAGGGAAGACAGGGAGGAGCAGGCGAGGGTGGGAGGGGAGGGAGAACCCTGGGAAGACCAGCAACAAGGTCCCGTTTGTGCATGGCCCGAAGGCGCTGCACAGACGGGTGACCAAGGCGGTGGTGCCAGAGGACAGTCTCATGCGCCAGAGAGCGACACGAGCAGGGGGCGGACAGCTGACCTGACGCAGACGCAGACGCGGACGCAGCTACCTGAGGGGACTCAGTGGTCAGTGTGTACAGGTCCGACCCCGGCTGCCGAGTGAAGGTAGCCAGGTGACGGCCCGTCCGAGCACACGTGCAGTGCGTCACGCGCTCGTAAGCAGGGGTGAACTGGTGAACACCCCCGTCCTGGAGCGCACTACCTGCCACCAAGTTCGTAGAGAACGAGGGGAGGTAGAGACCTGACAGTGTGCCTGACGGGACCGCAGGACAAGGAAGGACAGTGGAGGAGGTCGCAACGACCGGACCCCCAGAGGGGTCAGCGAGGGAGACAGCAACTGGCCGAGCAAGCGGCTCAAGGACAGTGCGGTCACGAAAGAAACAGCGAGAAGCACCTGAGTCCAGTGTGAAGGTGTGCAGTGCTGCAGTCGACTCAGTACCAGAGGGCACGGACTCACTAGCACCTAGAGCAGCAGCCTCACCAGGACCTGGGGCAGCAGACTCACTAGCACCTAGAGCGGCAGCCGGACTGGTCTGAATGCCCGGGTCGGGCGGAACACGCAAGTACTGAGCACCCTCTCCACTAGTAAACATCGCATACATGGCAGTGAGAATAGCATCAAAGTCTAAAGCCCAGATATCAACTCCCTTCTTCTCCAGATCAGCCCAGCGGGGCAGCTCAGTGGCATCAGGAAACTGGGCACGCCACGCGTCAGTAAGGCGCGCGAAACAGCGCTGTGTGGGATGCGGCCTCCCACACTGCTGGCCAGTGCGGTCACCAGTGCGAATGACGTACGTGCAGGTAAAGCCACGCTGCGCATACCACTCACGGGCGGCCTGAAGCGACGGGGCGGGCTGCTGACTCTGGCCACCGCCAGCGCCTCCACGACCACCACTGCCGCCGCCACCGCCTCGGCCACCTCCACCCCTGCCGCTGCCACGACCACCTCCGCCTCCGCTGCCGCCTCCACCCCTGCCGCCACTCCCGCCGCTGCTGTCACCACCCCCACTGCCGCCACTAGCCTCCCCAGCCGCTCCTCCACTCCCACCGCCTCCACCCCCACCTCCTCCGCCGCCACCTCCACCCTTGCCCCCTTTGCTCTTGCGGCGCCCGCTCGAAGCAGACGCGGCCCCGACCTTCTCAGCACCAAGGAGGTCGACAGCAGCAGCAGAGGCGACAGAGGGGAGGAGAGGGGAAGGGGAACACCCCTCAAAGAACGGGGTGCGGGGGTCGCCACGAGAGGTGCCTACAGCGACGATGCTCGCCTCAGCTGCAAGCAGTTCCTTCTCGAGGAGGGCAACGGTGAGTTTAGTGGGGGAGCGAGAGAGGAAGTGGTCCCTGACTGTGCGCAGAGAGTCAGGGAGGCGGGTGACTATGTGGTAGAGAGTGATCCAGAGCGGGGGGGGGTTGCTGGTGAGGAACTCGTCAGGCATAGCAGCGCGAAAGCGGGCCTCACTGGTCTTAAGGTGGGTGATGAGGTCAGCAACTGTCTGAAAGGAGGCCAGGTCGGGGAACAGGTAGGGGAGAGTGAGGCGGCCTAGTGTGGCAGAAGCGGGGGAGGAGTAGCGAGCGACTACAGCAGTGTACAGGTCCTTAGCAGTTTTGTGCTGGCCAAAGTGCTCGCGCTCGTCGATCGGTAGGGAGTTACGAATAGCGAAGCGAGCGTGGGCGTCACGAGTCTGCCACTGTGAGCGCTGAGTGCTGTCAGCAGTGGTAGGAGGGGCAGTAGCGTTGCCTAGGGCGTGATCGTACAGTGAAACGTCCTCCTTAGCAGTGAGCTGTAGAAAGAGGTGGAGGTCATCGAGCCAGGTTTCGAACTTCACTGGACGGCCCTCAGCATCGAAAGTAAGTACAGTAGGAGTAGCCATAGCGGCAGTAGCAGTAGCGGTAGAAACAGTAAGAATGAGGCCGCAGGGAAGCTGTGGGCAGTGTCAGCACACGGGCGGCAGCAGCTGATGCGCACGGGCGGGAGCGGCAGTGGGCGCAGAAGCGGCGGCCGCAGTGGGAGCGAGTGCAGCAGCGGCAGCGGTAGCAGGCGCAACAGGAGCGCACGGGCGGTAGCGGCCGCGGCGCACGAGCGGGAGCGGCTGCGGGCGACGCGCAGGCGGTAGCTGCAGCGGCGGGCCCGTGGTAGCGGCAGCTGCAGCGGGCGACAAGCAGGCGGCAGCTGCAGCGGGCGACGAGCGGGCGGCAGCAGCAGCGGGCGACGAGCGGGCGGCAGCTGCAGCGTGCGACGAGCGGGCGGCAGCAGCAGCGGGCGACGAGCGGGCGGCAGCTGCAGCGGGCGACGAGCGGGCAGGCGCTGCAGCGAGCGACGAGCGGGCGGCAGCTGCAGCGAGCGACGAGCGGGCGGCAGCAGCAGCGGGCGACGAGCGGGCGGGCGCTGCAGCGGGCGGGCGGCAATGTGCAGGCCTGCGGGGCCGCTGCGGGCTGCGCTATAGCGGTGCGAGCGGCGCACGGGCGGCTAGCCGGTCGCGCTTAAACGAAATCGGCCGCGCGCGGGCAGCTAGCGGGTCGCGCGCGGTTAAAAAAAAAAAAAAAAAAAAAAAAAAATAGAAAACGAGCCGCGCGCGATTGGCTGGCGGGCTGCGCGCGCGCGGTAGGTAGGAGGCGCACTGGGGCGCGTAGGCGCACGAGGGCGCACGGTAGGTAGGTAGGTAGGTAGGTAGGTAGGTAGGTAGGTAGGTAGCGGTGGGCCCTAAGAACGGTCCTAGCGAAGGACCTGCTCTGAAACCATGTCGGAATCAACAGACAGGAATGATTGAACTAACAGTGAAATCAGTACAAGTACCTAACCCTAGAATTGTGTACCCCCTATAGGCTAACCCACTGTAGCCTATATAATGTTTGACACTTCTAGCCTTAAAACGCGTTAGAATCCGCACATGTACAGGAAGTGCAACGGGCGCTCTTCATTCTCAAGGGCCGATGACCAATGATGCTCGCAACCCTTCCACGCCCTTGCTGGCTTGGCAAGAGGCCTAGACAAGCGCAGCCACGTGACTTGGTGGAAGAAAAACGCTCACTGCGAGCGCTTTCAGCCTCAAAACGCTCTAGGATCCGCACATGTGCAGGAAGTGCAGCGGGCGCTCTTCATTCTCAAGGGCTGATGACCAATGATGCTCGCAACCCTTCCACGCCCTTGTTGGCTTGGCAAGAGGCCTAGACAAGTGCAGCCACATGACCTGGTAGAAGAAAAACGCTCACTGCGAGCGCTTCTAACCTCAAAACGCGCTAGGATCCGCACATGTGGAGGAAGTGCAGCGGGCGCTCTTCATTCTCAAGGGGCGATGACCAATGATGCTCGCAACCCTTCCACGCCCTTGCTGGCTTGGCAAGGGGCCTAGACAAGCGCAGCCACGTGACCTGGTGGAAGAAAAACGCTCACTGCGAGCGCTTCTAGCCTCAAAACGCGCTAGGATCTGCACATGTGGAGGAAGTGCAGCGAGCGCTCTTCATTCTCAAGGGCCGATGACCAATCATGCTCGCAACCCTTCCACGCCCTTGCTGGCTTGGCAAGAGGCTTAGACAAGCACAGCCACGTGACCTGGTAGAAGAAAAACGCTCATTGCGAGCGCTTCTGGCCTCAAAACGCGCTAGGATCCGCACATGTGAAGGAAGTGCAGCGGGCGCTCTTCATTCTCAAGGGCCGATGACCAATGATGCCCGCAACCCTTCCACGCCTTTGCTGGCTTGGCAAGAGGCCTAGACAAGCGCAGCCACGTGACCTGGTAGAAAAAAAACGCTCACTGCGAGCGCTTCTAGCCTCGAAACGCGCTAGGATCCGCGCATGTGAAGAAGTGCAGCGGGCGCTCTTCATTCTCAAGGGCCGATGACCAATGATGCTCGTAACCCTTCCACGCCCTTGCTGGCTTGGCAGGAGGCCTAGGCAACCGTAGCCACGTGACATGGTAGAAGAAAAACGCTTACTGCGAGCGCTTCTAGCCTCAAAACGCGCTAGGATCCGCAGATGTGGAGGAAGTGCAGCGGGCGCTCTTCATTCTCAAGGGCCGACGACCAATGATGCTCGCAACCCTTCCACGCCCTTGCTGGCTTGGCAAGAGGCCTAGATAAGCGCAGCCACGTGACCTGGTAGAAGAAAAACGCTCACTGCGAGCGCTTCCAGCCTCAAAACGCGCTAGGATCCGCAGATGTGGAGGAAGTGCAGCGGGCGCTCTTCATTCTCAAGGGCCGACGACCAATGATGCTCGCAACCCTTCCACGCCCTTGCTGGCTTGGCAAGAGGCCTAGATAAGCGCAGCCACGTGACCTGGTAGAAGAAAAACGCTCACTGCGAGCGCTTCCAGCCTCAAAACGCGCTAGGCCGCAGATGTGGAGGAACTGCAGCGGGCGCTCTTCATTCTCAAGGGCCGATGACCAATGATGCTCGCAACCCTTCCACGCCCTTGCTGGCTTGGCAAGAGGCCTAGACAAGCGCAGCCACGTGACCTGGTAGAAGAAAATCGCTCACTGCGAGCGCTTCTAGCCTCAAAACGCGCTAGGATCTGCACATGTGGAGGAAGTGCAGCGAGCGCTCTTCATTCTCAAGGGCCGATGACCAATGATGCTCGCATCCCTTCCACGCCCTTGCTGGCTTGGCAAGAGGCCTAGACAAGCACAGCCACGTGACCTGGTAGAAGAAAAACGCTCATTGCGAGCGCTTCTGGCCTCAAAACGCGCTAGGATCCGCACATGTGAAGGAAGTGCAGCGGGCGCTCTTCATTCTCAAGGGCCGATGACCAATGATGCCCGCAACCCTTCCACGCCTTTGCTGGCTTGGCAAGAGGCCTAGACAAGCGCAGCCACGTTACCTGGTAGAAGAAAAACGCTCACTGCGAGCGCTTCTAGCCTTAAAACGCGTTAGAATCCGCACATGTACAGGAAGTGCAGCGGGCGCTCTTCATTCTCAAGGGCCGATGTCCAATGATGCTCGCAACCCTTCCACGCCCTTGCTGGCTTGGCAAGAGGCCTAGACAAGCGCAGCCACGTGACTTGGTGGAAGAAAAACGCTCACAGCGAGCTCTTTCAGCCTCAAAACGCTCTAGGATCCGCACATGTGCAGGAAGTGCAGCGAGCGCTCTTCATTCTCAAGGGCTGATGACCAATGATGCTCGCAACCCTTCCACGCCCTTGCGGGCTTGGCAAGAGGCCTAGACAAGCGCAGCCACGTGACCTGGTAGAAGAAAAACGCTCATTGCAAGCGCTTTCAGCCTCAAAACGCTCTAGGATCCGCACATGTGGAGGAAGTGCAGCGGGCGCTCTTCATTCTCAAGGGCCGATGACCAATGATGCTCGCAACCCTTCCACGCCCTTGCTGGCTTGTCAAGAGGCCTAGACAAGCGCAGCCACGTGACCTGGTAGAAAAAAACGCTCACTGCGAGCGCTTCTAGCCTCATAACGCGCTAGGATCCGCACATGTGGAGGAAGTGCAGCGGGCGCTTTTCATTCTCAAGGGCCGATGACCAATGATGCTCGCAACCCTTCCACGCCCTTGCTGGCTTGGCAAGAGGCCTAGACAAGCGCAGCCACGTGACCTGGTAGAAGAAAAACGCTCACTGCGAGCGCTTCTAGCCTCATAACGCGCTAGGATCCGCACATGTGGAGGAAGTGCAGCGGGCGCTCTTCATTCTCAAGGGCCGACGACCAATGATGCTCGCAACCCTTCCACGCCTTTGCTGGCTTGGCAAGAGGCCTAGACAAGCGCAGCCACGTGACCTGGTAGAAGAAAAACGCTCACTGCGAGCGCTTCTAGCCTCAAAACGCGCTAGGATCCGCACATGTTGAGGAAGTGCAGCGGGCGCTCTTCATTCTAAAGGGCCGATGACCAATGATGCTCGAAACCCTTCCACGCCCTTGCTGGCTTGGCAAGAGGCCTAGACAAGCGCAGCCACGTGACCTGGTAGAAGAAAAACGCTCACTGCGAGCGCTTCCAGCCTCAAAACTCGCTAGGCCGCAGATGTGGAGGAAGTGCTGCGGGCGCTCTTCATTCTCAAGGGCCGATGACCAATGATGCTCGCAACCCTTCCACGCCCTTGCTGGCTTGGCAAGAGGCCTAGACAAGCGCAGCCACGTGACCTGGTAGAAGAAAAACGCTCACTGCGAGCGCTTCTAGCCTCAAAACGCGCTAGGATCCGCACATGTGCAGGAAGTGCAGCGGGCGCTCTTCATTCTCAAGGGCCGACGACCAATGATGCTCGCAACCCTTCCACGCCCTTGCTGGCTTGGGAAGAGGCCTAGATAAGCGCAGCCACGTGACCTGGTAGAAGAAAAACGCTCACTGCGAGCGCTTCCAGCCTCAAAACGCGCTAGGATCCGCAGATGTGGAGGAAGTGCAGCGGGCGCTCTTCATTCTCAAGGGCCGACGACCAATGATGCTCGCAACCCTTCCACGCCCTTGCTGGCTTGGCAAGAGGCCTAGATAAGCGCAGCCACGTGACCTGGTAGAAGAAAAACGCTCACTGCGAGCGCTTCCAGCCTCAAAACGCGCTAGGCCGCAGATGTGGAGGAACTGCAGCGGGCGCTCTTCATTCTCAAGGGCCGATGACCAATGATGCTCGCAACCCTTCCACGCCCTTGCTGGCTTGGCAAGAGGCCTAGACAAGCGCAGCCACGTGACCTGGTAGAAGAAAATCGCTCACTGCGAGCGCTTCTAGCCTCAAAACGCGCTAGGATCTGCACATGTGGAGGAAGTGCAGCGAGCGCTCTTCATTCTCAAGGGCCGATGACCAATGATGCTCGCATCCCTTCCACGCCCTTGCTGGCTTGGCAAGAGGCTTAGACAAGCACAGCCACGTGACTTGGTAGAAGAAAAACGCTCATTGCGAGCGCTTCTGGCCTCAAAACGCGCTAGGATCCGCACATGTGAAGGAAGTGCAGCGGGCGCTCTTCATTCTCAAGGGCCGATGACCAATGATGCCCGCAACCCTTCCACGCCTTTGCTGGCTTGGCAAGAGGCCTAGACAAGCGCAGCCACGTTACCTGGTAGAAGAAAAACGCTCACTGCGAGCGCTTCTAGCCTTAAAACGCGTTAGAATCCGCACATGTACAGGAAGTGCAGCGGGCGCTCTTCATTCTCAAGGGCCGATGTCCAATGATGCTCGCAACCCTTCCACGCCCTTGCTGGCTTGGCAAGAGGCCTAGACAAGCGCAGCCACGTGACTTGGTGGAAGAAAAACGCTCACTGCGAGCTCTTTCAGCCTCAAAACGCTCTAGGATCCGCACATGTGGAGGAAGTGCAGCGGGCGCTCTTCATTCTCAAGGGCCGATGACCAATCATGCTCGCAACCCTTCCACGCCCTTGCTGGCTTGTCAAGAGGCCTAGACAAGCGCAGCCACGTGGCCTGGTAGAAAAAAACGCTCACTGCGAGCGCTTCTAGCCTCATAACGCGCTAGGATCCGCACATGTGGAGGAAGTGCAGCGGGCGCTTTTCATTCTCAAGGGCCGATGACCAATGATGCTCGCAACCCTTCCACGCCCTTGCTGGCTTGGCAAGAGGCCTAGACAAGCGCAGCCACGTGACCTGGTAGAAGAAAAACGCTCACTGCGAGCGCTTCTAGCCTCAAAACGCGCTAGGATCCGCAGATGTGGAGGAAGTGCAGCGGGCGCTCTTCATTCTCAAGGGCCGACGACCAATGATGCTCGAAACCCTTCCACGCCCTTGCTGGCTTGGCAAGAGGCCTAGACAAGCGCAGCCACGTGACCTGGTAGAAGAAAAACGCTCACTGCGAGCGCTTCTAGCCTCAAAACGTGCTAGGATCCGCACATGTGCAGGAAGTGCAGCGGGCGCTCTTCATTCTCAAGGGCCGACGACCAATGATGCTCGCAACCTTTCCACGCCCTTGCTGGCTTGGCAAGAGGCCTAGACAAGCACAGCCACGTGACTTGGTAGAAGAAAAACGCTCACTGCGAGCGCTTCTAGCCTCATAACGCGCTAGGATCCGCACATGTGGAGGAAGTGCAGCGGCCGCTCTTCATTCTCAAGGGCCTATGACCAATGATGCTCGCAACCTTTCCACGCCCTTGCTGGCTTGGCAAGAGGCCTAGACAAGCGCAGCCACGTGACCTGGTAGAAGAAAAACGCTCAGAACGAGCGCTTCTAGCCTCAAAACCCGCTAGGGTCCGCACATGTGGAGGAAGTGCAGCGGGCGCTCCTCATTCTCAAGGGCCGATGACCAGTGATGCTCGCAACCCTTCCACGCCCTTGCTGGCTTTGCAAGAGGCCTAGACAAGTGCAGCCACGTGACCTGGTAGAAGAAAAACGCTCACTGCGAGCGCTTTTAGCCTCAAAACGCGCTAGGATCCGCACGTGTAAAGGAAGTGCAGCGGGCGCTCTTCATTCTCAAGGGCCGATGACCAATGATGCTCGCAACCCTTCCACGCCCTTGCTGGCTTGGCAAGAGGCCCAGACAAGCGCAGCCACGTGACCTGGTAGAAGAAAAACGCTCACTGCGAGCGCTTCTAGCCTCAAAATGCGCTAGGATCCGCACATGTGGAGAAAGTGCAGCGGGCGCTCTTCATTCTCAAGGGCCGATGACCAATGATGCTCGCAACCCTTCCACGCCCTTGCTGGCTTGGCAACAGGCCTAGACAAGCGCAGCCACGTGATCTGGTAGAAGAAAAACGCTCAGTGCGAGCGCTTCTAGCCTCAAAACGTGCTAGGATCCGCACATGTGCAGGAAGTGCAGCGGGCGCTCTTCATTCTCAAGGGCCGACGACCAATGATGCTCGCAACCCTTCCACGCCCTTGCTGGCTTGGGAAGAGGCCTAGATAAGCGCAGCCACGTGACCTGGTAGAAGAAAAACGCTCACTGCGAGCGCTTCCAGCCTCAAAACGCGCTAGGATCCGCAGATGTGGAGGAAGTGCAGCGGGCGCTCTTCATTCTCAAGGGCCGACGACCAATGATGCTCGCAACCCTTCCACGCCCTTGCTGGCTTGGCAAGAGGCCTAGATAAGCGCAGCCACGTGACCTGGTAGAAGAAAAACGCTCACTGCGAGCGCTTCCAGCCTCAAAACGCGCTAGGCCGCAGATGTGGAGGAACTGCAGCGGGCGCTCTTCATTCTCAAGGGCCGATGACCAATGATGCTCGCAACCCTTCCACGCCCTTGCTGGCTTGGCAAGAGGCCTAGACAAGCGCAGCCACGTGACCTGGTAGAAGAAAATCGCTCACTGCGAGCGCTTCTAGCCTCAAAACGCGCTAGGATCTGCACATGTGGAGGAAGTGCAGCGAGCGCTCTTCATTCTCAAGGGCCGATGACCAATGATGCTCGCATCCCTTCCACGCCCTTGCTGGCTTGGCAAGAGGCTTAGACAAGCACAGCCACGTGACTTGGTAGAAGAAAAACGCTCATTGCGAGCGCTTCTGGCCTCAAAACGCGCTAGGATCCGCACATGTGAAGGAAGTGCAGCGGGCGCTCTTCATTCTCAAGGGCCGATGACCAATGATGCCCGCAACCCTTCCACGCCTTTGCTGGCTTGGCAAGAGGCCTAGACAAGCGCAGCCACGTTACCTGGTAGAAGAAAAACGCTCACTGCGAGCGCTTCTAGCCTTAAAACGCGTTAGAATCCGCACATGTACAGGAAGTGCAGCGGGCGCTCTTCATTCTCAAGGGCCGATGTCCAATGATGCTCGCAACCCTTCCACGCCCTTGCTGGCTTGGCAAGAGGCCTAGACAAGCGCAGCCACGTGACTTGGTGGAAGAAAAACGCTCACTGCGAGCTCTTTCAGCCTCAAAACGCTCTAGGATCCGCACATGTGGAGGAAGTGCAGCGGGCGCTCTTCATTCTCAAGGGCCGATGACCAATGATGCTCGCAACCCTTCCACGCCCTTGCTGGCTTGTCAAGAGGCCTAGACAAGCGCAGCCACGTGGCCTGGTAGAAAAAAACGCTCACTGCGAGCGCTTCTAGCCTCATAACGCGCTAGGATCCGCACATGTGGAGGAAGTGCAGCGGGCGCTTTTCATTCTCAAGGGCCGATGACCAATGATGCTCGCAACCCTTCCACGCCCTTGCTGGCTTGGCAAGAGGCCTAGACAAGCGCAGCCACGTGACCTGGTAGAAGAAAAACGCTCACTGCGAGCGCTTCTAGCCTCAAAACGCGCTAGGATCCGCAGATGTGGAGGAAGTGCAGCGGGCGCTCTTCATTCTCAAGGGCCGACGACCAATGATGCTCGAAACCCTTCCACGCCCTTGCTGGCTTGGCAAGAGGCCTAGACAAGCGCAGCCACGTGACCTGGTAGAAGAAAAACGCTCACTGCGAGCGCTTCTAGCCTCAAAACGTGCTAGGATCCGCACATGTGCAGGAAGTGCAGCGGGCGCTCTTCATTCTCAAGGGCCGACGACCAATGATGCTCGCAACCTTTCCACGCCCTTGCTGGCTTGGCAAGAGGCCTAGACAAGCACAGCCACGTGACTTGGTAGAAGAAAAACGCTCACTGCGAGCGCTTCTAGCCTCATAACGCGCTAGGATCCGCACATGTGGAGGAAGTGCAGCGGCCGCTCTTCATTCTCAAGGGCCTATGACCAATGATGCTCGCAACCTTTCCACGCCCTTGCTGGCTTGGCAAGAGGCCTAGACAAGCGCAGCCACGTGACCTGGTAGAAGAAAAACGCTCAGAACGAGCGCTTCTAGCCTCAAAACCCGCTAGGGTCCGCACATGTGGAGGAAGTGCAGCGGGCGCTCCTCATTCTCAAGGGCCGATGACCAGTGATGCTCGCAACCCTTCCACGCCCTTGCTGGCTTTGCAAGAGGCCTAGACAAGTGCAGCCACGTGACCTGGTAGAAGAAAAACGCTCACTGCGAGCGCTTTTAGCCTCAAAACGCGCTAGGATCCGCACGTGTAAAGGAAGTGCAGCGGGCGCTCTTCATTCTCAAGGGCCGATGACCAATGATGCTCGCAACCCTTCCACGCCCTTGCTGGCTTGGCAAGAGGCCCAGACAAGCGCAGCCACGTGACCTGGTAGAAGAAAAACGCTCACTGCGAGCGCTTCTAGCCTCAAAATGCGCTAGGATCCGCACATGTGGAGAAAGTGCAGCGGGCGCTCTTCATTCTCAAGGGCCGATGACCAATGATGCTCGCAACCCTTCCACGCCCTTGCTGGCTTGGCAACAGGCCTAGACAAGCGCAGCCACGTGATCTGGTAGAAGAAAAACGCTCAGTGCGAGCGCTTCTAGCCTCAAAACGCGCTAGGATCCGCACATGTGGAGGAAGTAAAACGGGCGCTCTTCATTCTCAAGGGCCGATGACCAATGATGCTCGCAACCCTTCCACGCCCTTGCGGGCTTGGCAAGAGGCCTAGACAAGCGCAGCCATGTGACCTGGTAGAAGAAAAACGCTCACTGCGAGCGCTTCTAGCCTCAAAACGCGCTAGGATCCGCACATGTGCAGGAAGTGCAGCGGGCGCTCTTCATTCTCAAGGGTCGATGACCAATGATGCTCGCAACCCTTCCACGCCCTTGCTGGCTTGGCAAGAGGCCTAGACAAGCGCAGCCATGTGACCTGGTAGAAAAAAAACGCTCACTGCGAGCGCTTCTAGCCTCATAACGCGCTAGGATCCGCACATGTGTAGGAAGTGCAGCGGGCCCTCTTCATTCTCAAGGGCCGATGACCAATGATGCTCGCAACCCTTCCACGCCCTTGCTGGCTTGGCAAGAGGCCTAGAGAAGCGCAGCCACGTGACCTGGTAGAAGAAAAACGCTCACTGCGAGCGCTTCTAGCCTCAAAACGCGCTAGGATCCGCACATGTGGAAGAAGTGCAGCGGGCGCTCTTCATTCTCAAGGGCCGCTGACCAATGATGCTCGCAACCCTTCCACGCCCTTGCTGGCTTGGCAAGAGACCTAGACAAGCGCAGCCACGTGACGTGGTAGAAGAAAAACGCTCACTGCGAGCGCTTCTAGCCTCGAAACGCGCTAGGATCCGCGCATGTGAAGTAGTGCAGCGGGCGCTCTTCATTCTCAAGGGCCGACGACCAATGATGCTCGTAACCCTTACACGCCTTTGATAGCTTGGCAAGAGGCCTAGGCAAGCGCAGCCACGTGACCTGGTAGAAGAAAAACGCTCATTGCGAGCGCTTCTAGCCTCAAAACGCGCTAGGATCCGCAGATGTGGAGGAAGTGCAGCGGGCGCTCTTCATTCTCAAGGGCCGACGACCAATGATGCTCGCAACCCTTCCACGCCCTTGCTGGCTTGGCAAGAGGCCTAGACAAGCGCAGCCACGTGACCTGGTAGAAGAAAAACGCTCACTGCGAGCGCTTCCAGCCTCAAAACGCGCGAGGCCGCAGATGTGGAGGAAGTGCAGCGGGCGCTCTTCATTCTCAAGGGCCGATGACCAATGATGCTCGCAACCCTTCAACGCCCTTGCTGGCTTGGCAAGAGGTCTAGACAAGCGCAGCCACGTGACCTGGTAGAAGAAAAACGCTCACTGCTAGCGCTTCTAGCCTCAAAACGCGCTAGGATCCGCAGATGTGCAGGAAGTGCAGCGGGCGCTCTTCATTCTCAAGGGCCGACGACCAATGATGCTCGCAACCCTTCCACGCCCTTGCTGGCTTGGCAAGAGGCCTAGACAAGCGCAGCCACGTGACCTGGTAGAAGAAAAGCGCTCACTCCGAGCGCTTCTAGCCTCAAAACGCGCTAGGATCCGCACATGTGCAGGAAGTGCAGCGGGCGCTCTTCATTCTCAAGGGCCGATGACCAATGATGCTCGCAACCCTTCCACGCCCTTGCTGGCTTGGCAAGAGGCCTAGACAAGCGCAGCCACGTGACCTGGTAGAAAAAAAACGCTCACTGCGAGCGCTTCTAGCCTCATAACGCGCTAGGATCCGCACATGTGTAGGAAGTGCAGCGGGCCCTCTTCATTCTCAAGGGCCGATGACCAATGATGCTCGCAACCCTTCCACGCCCTTGCTGGCTTGGCAAGAGGCCTAGACAAGCACAGCCACGTGACCTGGTAGAAGAAAAATGCTCACTGCGAGCGCTTCTAGCCTCATAACGCGCTAGGATCCGCAGATGTGGAGGAAGTGCAGCGGGCGCTCTTCATTCTCAAGGGCCGACGACCAATGATGCTCGAAACCCTTCCACGCCCTTGCTGGCTTGGCAAGAGGCCTAGACAAGCGCAGCCACGTGACCTGGTAGAAGAAAAACGCTCACTGCGAGCGCTTCCAGCCTCAAAACGCGCTAGGATCCGCAGATGTGGAGGAAGTGCAGCGGGCGCTCTTCATTCTCAAGGGCCGACGACCAATGATGCTCGAAACCCTTCCACGCCCTTGCTGGCTTGGCAAGAGGCCTAGACAAGCGCAGCCACGTGACCTGGTAGAAGAAAAACGCTCACTGCGAGCGCTTCCAGCCTCAAAACGCGCTAGGCCGCACATGTGGAGGAATTGCAGCGGGCGCTCTTCATTCTCAAGGGCCGACGACCAATGATGCTCGCAACCCTTCCACGCCCTTGCTGGCTTGGCAAGAGGCCTAGACAAGCGCAGCCACGTGACCTGATAGAAGAAAAACGCTCACTGCGAGCGCTTCTAGCCTCAAAACGCGCTAGGATCCGCACATGTGCAGGAAGTGCAGCGGGCGCTCTTCATTCTCAAGGGCCGATGACCAATGATGCTCGCAACCCTTCCACGCCCTTGCTGGCTTGGCAAGAAGCCTAGACAAGCGCAGCCACGTGACCTGGTAGAAGAAAAACGCTCACTGCGAGCGCTTCTAGCCTCATAACGCGCTAGGATCCGCATATGTGGAGGAAGTGCAGCGGGCGCTCTTCATTCTTAAGGGCCGATGACCAATGATGCTCGCAACCCTTCCACGCCCTTGCTGGCTTGGCAAGAGGCCTAGACAAGCGCAGCCACGTGACCTGGTAGAAGAAAAACGCTCACTGCGAGCGCTTTCAGCCTCAAAACGCGCTAGGATCCGCACATGTGGAGGAAGTGCATCGGGCGCTCTTCATTCTCAAGGGCCGATGACCAATGATGCTCGCAACCCTTCCACGCCCTTGCTGGCTTGGCAACAGGCCTAGACAAGTGCAGCCACGTGACCTGGTAGAAGAAAAACGCTCAGAACGAGCGCTTCTAGCCTCAAAACCCGCTAGGATCCGCACATGTGGAGGAAGTGCAGCGGGCGCTCTTCATTCTCAAGGGCCGCTGACCAATGATGCTCGCAACCCTTCCACGCCCTTGCGGGCTTGGCAAGAGGCCTAGACAAGCGCAGCCATGTGACCTGGTAGAAGAAAAACGCTCACTGCGAGCGCTTCTAGCCTCAAAACGCGCTAGGATCCGCACATGTGCAGGAAGTGCAGCGGGCGCTCTTCATTCTCAAGTGCCGATGACCAATGATGCTCGCAACCCTTCCACGCCCTTGCTGGCTTGGCAAGAGGCCTAGATAAGCGCAGCCACGTGACCTGGTAGAAAAAAAACGCTCACTGCGAGCGCTTCTAGCCTCATAACGCGCTAGGATCCGCACATGTGTAGGAAGTGCAGCGGGCCCTCTTCATTCTCAAGGGCCGATGACCAATGATGCTCGCAACCCTTCCACGCCCTTGCTGGCTTGGCAAGAGGCCTAGAGAAGCGCAGCCACGTGACCTGGTAGAAGAAAAACGCTCACTGCGAGCGCTTCTAGCCTCAAAACGCGCTAGGATCCGCACATGTGGAAGAAGTGCAGCGGGCGCTCTTCATTCTCAAGGGCCGCTGACCAATGATGCTCGCAACCCTTCCACGCCCTTGCTGGCTTGGCAAGAGACCTAGACAAGCGCAGCCACGTGACGTGGTAGAAGAAAAACGCTCACTGCGAGCGCTTCTAGCCTCGAAACGCGCTAGGATCCGCGCATGTGAAGTAGTGCAGCGGGCGCTCTTCATTCTCAAGGGCCGACGACCAATGATGCTCGCAACCCTTACACGCCTTTGATAGCTTGGCAAGAGGCCTAGGCAAGCGCAGCCACGTGACCTGGTAGAAGAAAAACGCTCATTGCGAGCGCTTCTAGCCTCAAAACGCGCTAGGATCCGCAGATGTGGAGGAAGTGCAGCGGGCGCTCTTCATTCTCAAGGGCCGACGACCAATGATGCTCGCAACCCTTCCACGCCCTTGCTGGCTTGGCAAGAGGCCTAGACAAGCGCAGCCACGTGACCTGGTAGAAGAAAAACGCTCACTGCGAGCGCTTCCAGCCTCAAAACGCGCGAGGCCGCAGATGTGGAGGAACTGCAGCGGGCGCTCTTCATTCTCAAGGGCCGATGACCAATGATGCTCGCAACCCTTCAACGCCCTTGCTGGCTTGGCAAGAGGTCTAGACAAGCGCAGCCACGTGACCTGGTTGAAGAAAAACGCTCACTGCTAGCGCTTCTAGCCTCAAAACGCGCTAGGATCCGCAGATGTGCAGGAAGTGCAGCGGGCGCTCTTCATTCTCAAGGGCTGATGACCAATGATGCTCGCAACTCTTCCACGCCCTTGCTGGCTTGGCAAGAGGCCTAGACAAGCGCAGCCACGTGACCTGGTTGAAGAAAAACGCTCACTGCTAGCGCTTCTAGCCTCAAAACGCGCTAGGATCCGCAGATGTGCAGGAAGTGCAGCGGGCGCTCTTCATTCTCAAGGGCCGACGACCAATGATGCTCGCAACCCTTCCACGCCCTTGCTGGCTTGGCAAGAGGCCTAGACAAGCGCAGCCACGTGACCTGGTAGAAGAAAAGCGCTCACTCCGAGCGCTTCTAGCCTCAAAACGCGCTAGGATCCGCACATGTGCAGGAAGTGCAGCGGGCGCTCTTCATTCTCAAGGGCCGATGACCAATGATGCTCGCAACCCTTCCACGCCCTTTCTGGCTTGGCAAGAGGCCTAGACAAGCGCAGCCACGTGACCTGGTAGAAGAAAAATGCTCACTGCGAGCGCTTCTAGCCTCATAACGCGCTAGGATCCGCAGATGTGGAGGAAGTGCAGCGGGCGCTCTTCATTCTCAAGGGCCGACGACCAATGATGCTCGAAACCCTTCCACGCCCTTGCTGGCTTGGCAAGAGGCCTAGACAAGCGCAGCCACGTGACCTGGTAGAAGAAAAACGCTCACTGCGAGCGCTTCCAGCCTCAAAACGCGCTAGGCCGCACATGTGGAGGAATTGCAGCGGGCGCTCTTCATTCTCAAGGGCCGACGACCAATGATGCTCGAAACCCTTCCACGCCCTTGCTGGCTTGGCAAGAGGCCTAGACAAGCGCAGCCACGTGACCTGATAGAAGAAAAACGCTCACTGCGAGCGCTTCTAGCCTCAAAACGCGCTAGGATCCGCACATGTGCAGGAAGTGCAGCGGGCGCTCTTCATTCTCAAGGGCCGATGACCAATGATGCTCGCAACCCTTCCACGCCCTTGCTGGCTTGGCAAGAAGCCTAGACAAGCGCAGCCACGTGACCTGGTAGAAGAAAAACGCTCACTGCGAGCGCTTCTAGCCTCATAACGCGCTAGGATCCGCATATGTGGAGGAAGTGCAGCGGGCGCTCTTCATTCTTAAGGGCCGATGACCAATGATGCTCGCAACCCTTCCACGCCCTTGCTGGCTTGGCAAGAGGCCTAGACAAGCGCAGCCACGTGACCTGGTAGAAGAAAAGCGCTCACTGCGAGCGCTTCTAGCCTCATAACGCGCTAGGATCCGCACATGTGGAGGAAGTGCAGCGGGCGCTCTTCATTCTCAAGGGCCGATGACCAATGATGCTCGCAACCCTTCCACGCCCTTGCTGGCTTGGCAAGAGGCCTAGACAAGCGCAGCCACGTGACCTGGTAAAAGAAAAACGCTCACTGCGAGCGCTTCTAGCCTCATAACGCGCTAGGATCCGCACATGTGAAGAAGTGCAGCGAGAGCTCTTCATTCTCAAGGGCCGATGACCAATGATGCTCGCAACCCCTCCACTACCTTGCTGGCTTGGCAAGAGGCCTAGACAAGTGCAGCCACGTGACCTAGTAGAAGAAAAACGCTCACTGCGAGCGCTTCTAGCCTCAAAATGCGCTAGGATCCGCACATGTGGAGGAAGTGCAGCAGGCGCTCTTCATTCTCAAGGGCCGATGACCAATGATGCTCGCAACCCTTCCATGCCCTTGCTGGCTTGGCAAGAGGCCTAGAAAAGCGCAGCCACGTGACCTGGTAGAAGAAAAACGCTCACTGCAAGCGCTTCTAGCCTCAAAACGCGCTAGGATTCGCACTTGTGGAGGAATTGCAACGAGCGCTCCTCATTCTCAAGGGCCGATGACCAATGATGCTCGCAATCCTTCCACGCCCTTGCTGGCTTGGCAAGAGGACTAGACAAGCGCAGCCACGTGACCTGGTAGGAAAAAACGCTAAGAACGAGCGCTTCTAGCCTCAAAACGCGCTAGGATCCGCACATGTAGAGGAAGTGCAGCGGGCGCTCTTCATTCTCAAAGGCCGATGACCAATGATGCTCGCATCCCTTCCACGCCCTTGCTGGCTTGGCAAGAGGCCTAGCCATGCGCAGCCACGTGACCTGGTAGAAGAAAAACGCTCACTACGAGCGCTTCTAGCCTCAAAACGCGCTAGGATCCGCAGATGTGCAGGAAGTGCAGCGGGCGCTCTTCATTCTCAAGGGCCAATGACCAATGATGCTCGCAACCCTTCCAGGCCCTTGCTGGCTTGGCAAGAGGCCTAGAAAAGTGCAGCCACGTGACCTGGTAGAAGAAAACGCTCAAATAGAGCGCTTCTAGCCTCAAAACGCGCTAGGATCCGCACATCAGTAGGAAGTGCAGCGGGCACTCTTCATTCTCAAGGGCCGATGACCAATGATGCTCGCAACCCTTTCACGCCCTTGCTGGCTTGGCAAGAGGCCTAGACAAGCGCAGCCACGTGACCTGGTAGAAGAAAAACGCCCAGAACGAGCGCTTCTAGCCTCAAAACGCGCTAGGATCCGCACATGTGGAGGAAGTGCAACGGGCGCTCTTCATTCTCAAGGGCCATACTCGCAACCCTTCCACGCCCTTGCTGGCTTGGCAAGAGGCCTAGACAAGCGCAGCCACGTAACTTGGTAGAAGAAAAACGCACACTGCGAGCGCTTCTAGCCTCAAAACGCGCTAGGATCCGCAGATGTGGAGGAAGTGCAGCGGGCGCTCTTCATTCTCAAGGGCCGATGACCAATGATGCTCGCAACCCTTCCACGCCCTTGCTGGCTTGGCAAGAGGCCTAGACAAGCGCAGCCACGTGACTTGGTAGAAGAAAAACGCTCACTGCGAGCGCTTCTAGCCTCAAAACGTGTTAGAATCCGCAGATGTGGAGGAAGTGCAGCGGGCGCTCTTCATTCTCAAGGGCCGCTGACCAATGATGCTCGCAACCCTTCCACGCCCTTGCTGGCTTGGCAAGAGGCCTATACAAGCGCAGCCACGTGACCTGGTAGAAGAAAAACGCTCACTGCGAGCGCTTCTAGCCTCAAAACGTGTTAGAATCCGCGCATGTGCAGGAAGTGCAGCGGGCGCTCTTCATTCTCAAGGGCCGATGACCAATGATGCTCGCAACCCTTCCACGCCCTTGCTGGCTTGGCAAGAGGCCTAGAAAAGCGCAGCCGCGTGACCAATTGGAAGAAAAACGCTCACTGCGAGTGCTTCTAGCCTCAAAACGCGCTAGGATCCGTACATGTGGAGGAAGTGCAGCGGGCGCTCTTCATTCTCAAGGGCCAATGACCAATGATGATCGCAACCCTTCCACGCCCTTACTGGCTTGGCAAGAGGCCTAGACAAGCGCAGCCACGTGACCTGGTAGAAGAAAAACGCCCAGAACGAGCGCTTCTAGCCTCAAAACGCGCTAGGATCTGCACATGTGCAGGAAGTGCATCGGGCGCTCTTCATTCTCAAGGGCCGATGACCAATAATGCTCGCAACCCTTCCACGCCCTTGCTGGCTTGGCAAGAGGCCTAGACAAGCGCAGCCACGTGACCTGGTAGAAGAAAAACGCTCAGAACGAGCGCTTCTAGCCTCAAACGCGCTAGGATCCGCACATGTGGAGGAAGTGCAGCGAACGCTGTTCATTCTCAAGGGCCGATGACCAATGATGCTTGCAACCCTTCCACGCCCTTGCTGGCTTGGCAAGAGGCCTAGACAAGTGCAGTCACGTGACATAATAGAAGAAAAACGCTCATTGCGAGCGCTTCTAGCCTCAAAACACGCTAGGATCCGCACATGTGGAGGAAGTGCAGCGGACGCTCTTCATTCTCAAGGGCCGATGACCAATGATGCTCGCAACCCTTCCACGCCCTTGCTGGCTTGGCAAGAGGCCTAGACAAGCGCAGGCACGTGACCCGGTAGAAGAAAAATGTTCGAAATGAGCGCTTATAGCCTCAAAACGCGGAAGGATCCGCACATGCGCAGGAAGTGCAGCGGGCGCTCTTCATTCTCAAGGGCCGATGACCAATGATGCTCGCAACTCTTCCACGCCCTTGCTGGCTTGGCAATATGCCCAGACAAGCGCAGCCACGTGAGCCAGTGGAAGAAAAACGTTCGGAACAAGCGAGCGCCTCTAGCCTCAAAACGCGCTAGGATCCGCACATGTGGAGGAAGTGCAGCGGGCGCTCTTCATTCTCAAGGGTCGATGACCAATGATGCTCGCAACCTTCCACGCACTTGCTGGCTTTGCAATAGGGTGTTTCACCTATTTCGCGTGTTCCCTTACTTCTCATGTTGAGACATTACAGTATCTCAGATGCCAATCAATTCTAGAATTTTTCCATTGCATGTCATTTCTTTCATGAACAAGGCAAACTGAAGGGCTGTATTGTTACCTTGAAGGTCATATACACATATCGCAATAGCTTGATTGTTTAGTCCTTGTTTTTTATATTCATCGATTTGATACAAGCACCCCAATGAAACACCATTTCCATAAACCCGGAGACAGAGCTGCTCCCTCTCCCTTCTTTCCATTCAAAGCAGGTGCGTTCATGTCCTCGACGAGGACTCGCCAAATCATCCTCCACCGCAGATTGTAAGCTACACCAGGTTCAACCGCAAGAGTGCTGACATCAGCACTTTCTCCCAGCCACTCACGTCCTTCCTTAGCCATCCCCCACACTACCCCCCTGGCCCAACATCGGGCCTTTCTATCCGAGCCGGAATCCCTTCCCAGATGCAACCTCGCTCGGGTCGCGCCTTACTTGGGGAGGGGAGGATGCACCAAAGCACGAATCGCGAATCTGGAAATCCATCCACCGCATGCACTTGTTTCGATTGCAAATCCTCGCCACCCTCGGCTCGCGCGTATAATTTCTCTGGCATTCCCTGAGTTCACAATTCAGCTTGATTTTGCGTACCAATCAACCTCAAGAGGCCCTCGTCAACCTGCACGTTTTTCGCGACGATCCCTCTCGCCGCTATGGCTCGCACTCTGATCCTCGTCGCCCTCGTCCTCGGCGTCGTCGCCCTTGCAAATGGCGCCTCCGTGCCCTTCTCTTACGACAAGAGCGGCACTGACTGGACGGTAATTTTACACACCCATCATTCCGCGCCTCACATGCAGTCCGCAGCATTTTCCAAGTTCCTGACCAACAAAAGTGAGCAAACGCGGAAATTTATAGCAATATTCAACCTCGCGTTTGTAATTTCTGACAATGCGCAGGGCGCGTGCGCGTCGGGCGAGCGGCAGTCGCCGATAAACATAGTGATGGACGAGGCGGTGCTGGGCGCGTCCAAGGAGCTGTTCCACATCAACTACTCCAAGGCCGCCACCGCCACCGTCATCAACAAGGGCTCCACCATCCGTGCGTGCCCCTCGCCACCTCGTTGTTCTGCTTTCCGTTCAAATCGTTTTTTGTTTGCTCGATAATCTCTGTTTATTTCTGTTCCTGTGGCAAGTGCGCGGCATTTCCTCACGCCAAAACGATTTCCTCATCGTGTTCTGGTCCGCGCAGAGGTGGTGCCGGCGGCGACGGAGTCGCACCTGCTGCACCTGTCGTCGGGCACGTACGCGCTGCTGCAGATGCACGTGCACGCCATGTCGGAGCACTCAATCAACGGGCTCTTCGCGCCCATGGAGGCGCACTTCGTTCACGTGCACGTCGATGATCCCAAGAGGCTCGCCGTGGTGGGCGTCATGCTGCGCCTCCACCGCGACGACGCCAACTCCACCTGGATCAACCAGTGAGTTCCCCCCTCCCGCGCCCGCTCTGTCAAACCAACTTGTCTCGACATTCCCACTGGTAATGAACAAAACGTCCTACTTCGCGCTTGAGAAACGGACGAGGAGAACAACCCAAATCACGCCTCGTTTCACGTTTTTCTAGTCGGTCCCTCCGCGCCTCCGCAGGTGGCTGAACCGCGCGCCCGCGGCGAGCGGCGCGAACGTGACGGTGCCCGTGAGCGCGGACTTCTGGACGGCGATGGTGGCGCCGGCCATGGGCTTCTGGACGTATCCCGGGTCGCTCACCACGCCCGAGTGTGACGAGATCGTGCAGTGGCACGTGCTTCGCAAGTCACAGTCGCTCTCCGTCGCACAGACCATTCAGTTCATGAACATGATGGCGGTCACCAATAACGGCGAGCGCACGGACAACCGCGCGCCGCAGCCCATCAACGGGCGCATCGTCTACTTCTACTACCCCGACCTCGTGTCCCAGTAGGCCTGCTCCATGCCGCCGCTAGCCCTAGCTTTTTCCGTCGGCTAGATGATTGAGTTAGCATATGGGTAGAATGCCGATGCAGGTTGGTACTGACTGCAGGTCGATTGTGGCTTGCTGCTCCTGAGCTTCGCAACCGTGTGTGCATGCCTTGTATCAACGTTAATAAAGTCAAATGTTGAGGCGTTTCATTCAGCTGTTCCCTCTCGCCCTCACAGTCAGCCGTGTCCCTGTCTAATTTACAAAATATCCAGTTTCTCTAAAGTTGCGTAGTCCAGCTACAATCCAGCTGACACTGAAGTCGTAGCAACAAGTGCGCAGCAGTATCACACCAATAAGGTGTCCTTTCACGTCCAGCACTGTGCTTTGTGGTCCATTTCAACTGTGCCTGAGAGTTGTTGTCATGGCCAAGTGAATGCCTGGAGATCTGCTGCCTGCCTGATGAGCCATACACACCAATGTCGATAGCTGAGCAGGAATGCGGGGCGTACATTGCCCATTGGAGATCTGTAAACTACCATGTCTGCCAGCCCTCAGCATGCAGTAACCACCACATGCATCCCCTCATCAATCCAAACCAGAACCTACACCATTCATGCAAGGAGTTCCCTGATTGAAGGGGGTGTGCACATTGCCTGTGCACATTTGTGATGGAATGTCTCAACCAAACGGGGTCCGACGGTGGTCGACGGAGCGTCGACCACCGTCGACCTGACCGACGGGCAGAAAAAAAACTAAACCCCCATCGGATGGCATGCCATCCGAGGGAGCCTCAACCCTAAATCCATGCCTCCCTGTGATTTAGGGTTGAGGCTCCCTGACCGGATGCATGCCCGTCTGGGGTTTATTTTTTTTGCCCGCGGGCAGCGAGCTCATCCGGGCGGCCTCGCTTGTCGGCTGAGCTATACTGAGCGGTTTGCCCCAGCCACAGATCAATAATGCATGGAAGGAATGTCAGGTCATGAGCAGCCCAACATACCGTACGGTAGTATACATAATTTACAGGGTCATTAGCTATTTGAGACCGAGCACTTTCTTCATGTGCTCGTATGTAACATAAGTGATGCTGGCAGCGGGCACGACCTTGAGCAGGTTGGGCACCACGCCTCGGAAGAAGGCATGCACGCCCCCCTCCTGCCACAGCTCCCGCGTCACCTCCCCCATCGTTGGCCCTCTGCCTGCCACACCCATGCCTGACAACGATGCTGCTGGCGCTGCTGCTCCAGCTGCAAAACCTACTGCGCTGCTTGGTGCGTGCGGTGCGCTGACGTGTGCTTGCAGCCTGCCACGCAGGGGGCCAAGAGGAATGTTGTCTGGTTTGGCAAAAGGAAGCGTGGCAAATGGTAGTTTGACGAACGGCCACGTGAAAAGGTGCAATCAATGTTTGAAACATGTGTGATGGCAGGAGGGGCATGAGTTGAGCGAGGGTCTCACCTTGTGCGGATGACCTGCAGGGGGAATACGAGTGTGGCGGCCACCGTGGCTGACACCGTGCCACACGCCAGCTGCAGCACTGGCGCCGCCTCTGATGGGCGCAGCACCCACACGGGGAGGGGAGATGCATGGGGACATATGGATGGAGGAAGGAATGAGCGTGTGGGGTTAGTGTCGGGGAGGGGTGGATCAAGTGGGGATGAGGATAAAGTGCAGGGAGGGGAAGGAGCGATGGAGGCAAAGGGACTGCTGTGCCACACCACGGATCATGGGTGCCTGCACCCACCTGGGCGGCGTTCAATCCACGGGGTGAAGGCGTCTCGCAGCGTCTCATACGCCGCCAGGTCGATGCCAGCGAATGGGATCATGCCCAGGATGGACGGCAGCAGCCCCCGGAACATGGCGCCCGGCCCCTCCCTCTGCAGGATCTCCGCCGTGAGGGCAGCGAGGGGCGGCGGGTTGCGGTGGTATGTGAGGTGGTAGGTCTGCAGGCGCGTCTTGACGAGGTCGAGGGGGTACACGGCCGTCTGTGCCACGGCGCCCGCCATGCCCCCCGCCACCAGCCGCGTCACCGCTGTTTCTCCTGACTGCTGCTGCACGGGTCATAAAAGTGGGAATGGGTGGGGGTGGACAAGGATGAAAGAGAGGAGGGAGAGAGGGGGAGAGTGAATGCACGTGTGTTTGGTGAATGGAGTCAAGGAGAGTGGTCAAACGCAGGTGGAAACAGGGAGGGGCGGAGTGAATGCACGGTTGGAGAAGTTCATGTTCTTGCTGGCCTCACCTCACCAGCACCAGCACTCAGCAGGGGGGGAGATGGCGCGTTTGAGGAGCTCATAGGCGTAGAACTTGATAGCTGACTCGGGTGCCACCTCCCAGTGAGAGTGGAGTGATCTGGTTGCACGGACACTTGCTTCTGCTGGTCTCACCTCAGTGCCCCCGCTCCCAGCAGCAGCAGGGGGGGAGATGGCGCGTTTGAGGAGCTCGTAGGCGTAGAACTTGATGGCTGACTCGGGCGCCACCTTGACGACGTTGATGCCGTTGCCCTTGAAGAACGACCCCACGCCCCCCTCCCCGTACACCTGCTGCACCGCCCTCCACAGCGTCAGCCGCCCGCCTGCCCCCTGCTGCCGCCCGGTGACTGTGCCCTGCCGGCCAGGCTGCATGCTCTGCCACCAGGGAGACATGTTGGGCGGCCGTGCAGAGGGTGGAAGCGGGAGAGAGGGGGGCGAAGGGGAGGGGGCGCGGAGGAGAGAGAACTGCCAGCGGGAGTGGCGTGGGCGGGGGTGGTGGGGAGCAGGTGAGGAGGCGGAGGAGGAGGGAGGAGTGGCACGGGATGGGGATGGGGGTTGGTGGTGGGAGGGGGGAACGGGCGATTGAGCTGCTGATGCAGCTGCTGATGCTGATTGTAGTGGTGGTTGTGGTGGTGGTGAGACGGATGGTTGGCGTGGCATGGCAGCTGAAGAGCGTGCGGCAGTGGTGGCAGCATCAGGAACAGCAGCACTGGACAGCCTTCCTCCTGCCCCTGCTCTTGCTGATCCCTCCGTTGCTGCTGATGCTGCTGCCACCCCCCCTCGGATGCCACCTCCACCACACGCACCTGTCTGTGCGGCCCCCCCTGCTGCTGCGCGCATGGCCCTCCCTGCGGCACCACTGGCGCCAACAGCCCTTGGGGTGGCGTGGCCAGCACCAGCAGCAGCGGCTGCCACCGCACCGGCACCAGCACCACAACCAGCACTAGCCACGGCACCAGCACGGACAGCGGCAGCACCAGCGCCAGCAGCAGCAGCGGGGTGCGCGTGGGTACTACTGGTCTTGGCGCACTGCAGCAGCACCTTAAGGCGGTCCAGGGGCGCTGTGGCGGTGCGAGATACAGCACCAGCCACTCCGCCCGCCAGGAAGTAGCGCCACGCCAGGGCAGAGGCGTCGGGAGCGGTGGAGAGCGATGCGGAGAGGCCCGATGGGATGACGGGCTGCTCGCCTATGTCCACCTGCTGCACTCGCTCCCAGTACTGCGACAGGAAAAGGGGGGGGGGGGAGGAGTGGGGAGGGGGGGGGGGGGGGGGGGAAACGTGAAGGGCGAGGGGCGCAGAAAAGTGGAGAGTAGAGGAGGAGGGCATCGGCAAAAGCGGCAGGGAGAGAGATGCAGGCCACGAGGTGAGAGGTTGGTGACAGCATGGGAAAAGGCGGGGTGGCGGCAGGGTGATGGTAGCAGCAGGCGCAGAGAGAGAGAGAGAGAGAGAGAGAGAGAGAGAGAGAGAGAGAGAGAGAGAGAGAGAGAGAGAGAGAGAGAGAGAGAGAGAGAGAGAGAGAGAGAGAGAGAGAGAGAGAGAGAGAGAGAGAGACAGGGACACGCACCTGGTAGGCGGTGGCGATGGAGGTGGCGCGGTGGGGGAAGAGCAGCAGGAAGTCGCGCCACTCGTTGAACGACAGCACGCCATCGTGGTTGCGGTCCATGCGCTCCATGAACGCCTGTAACTCGCCAGCCGCCAGGTGTATGCCTGCCGTGTGACAGGAGGAAGGGGAGAGGCAAGGGCATGAGGAGAGGGCAAGAGACACGTATGGGGCATCGTGGTTGCGGTCCATGCGCTCCATGAACGCCTTTAGCTCGCCCGCCGCGAGGTGCATGCCTGCCGTGCATGGGGTGGGGGGGAAATGGCATGGGGCATGGGGCATGAGGCATGGGGTGGTGTGACGGGAGCGAGGCATGGCGCATTGGAGAACACGGCATTGCGGCCTTCATTCGTGCTTGGAAAGACAGCGGCTAGGGTGAACGGGCAGGGAAGCATTGTTGGAGAGAGAGAAAGATGGCGGCAGCAGCGGTGGGTGCTTACCGGCGTGGTGCATGGCGGCAGCAGGGGCGGGGTGCGCACTGACCGGCGTGGAGCAGCGCGGTGCTGAGTTCATGCAGGGAGATGGCGCCATCGAAGTCGGTGTCGAGCTGCTGGAAGAGGCGGTATAGCTGCACCTCCTTGCTGTCCATGTACCGGTGGAACTCGTTATAGTCACACACGCCGTCGCCGTTCTGTGCCCAGCCGGGGGAGAGAGAGGGGAGGAAGAGGGGAGGAGGCCGGTGCGCAGTGAATGGAACAGTGAGGAGCCGAACACGCCAATCACCGCTGGTGTGTGGGAGTGCGCAACGAATGTTACCAGCACCTGGTGGATGGCGGCAAGCGCGCACCTGGTGGATGGCGGCGAGCGCGCACCTGGTCGATGGCGGCGAGCGCGCACCTGGTCGATGGCGGCGAGCGCGCACCTGGTGGATGGCGGCGAGCGCGCACCTGGTCGATGGCGGCGAGCGCGCACCTGGTCGATGGCGGCGAGGAGGTCTTTGGAGAACTTATAGTCCACCGGCACGCCCATGCGCGCCAACCCCCTCTCTATCTGCCTCCGCGTCAGCGCGCCTGCGCCCCACCGGGGGGGGGGGGGGGAACGGGGGGGGAAGAGAGGCAGCAAGAGGCGGAGCAAGTTTCAAGGGGCGCAGAGATCGGCGCGCTGTGCTACCGAGTTCACAGGCCGCCGTGTCACGGCGCGTTGCGATAAGCTGGCATGCTGACACCATTTGCACTCCCCGTTTTACCCTACTTTAGAAATCGTGAAACTTCGCCCTACCACTAATCTGCGCGCATTTCGCTGTGCGGCTATTCCCATTTCGCCGCATCGCTATTCACGTCCCCCCCCCCCCCCCACCCCCCCTCCCAACCCCACCTCTATTCTCGGTGTCGAACGTATGAAAAAGCGCGCGAATGCGCTTTTCGCGCGAAGCGGGGCTCTCGTTGGCAGCGAGATGCACCTCCACCAGCCCCAGCCCCACCGCCCCCCATTCCCCGCCCCTGTCACCCCCCGCCTGCCCCAACTCCGCTCCGCCCGCCGCCGGATCCGCGTCATCCCTCGCGTCGGCGATCGGCGCTTGGCGCGCAACGGGATCTGCGCGGGACATGGCGGAGCCGCGGACGGCAGCGTCGGAGTGCCGCGAGCAGCGGCGGTAGCAGGGCTGTAATGCGGCGGCCCGCACAATGCCTGGCGTACAGATACGCAATGGAACAACGGTTCGCCCTAAAAAATGCTTCTTTTGAAAGGAAAGTGAAGAAGGAAGAGCCCGGGGGGCCACGTGGAAATTATTAGTGGCTGACGCGCGCCGTGCGAAGTGCAGTGAATGAGGGATTGACTGCTACTGGGCGGAATGCCAAGCCAAGCAGTCAATCGATTGCAGCCCCGCTGCAAGGGGGAGGGTAACGGAAGGGCGTTTCGCGAATCTCGCCTGCTCGTGCGCCCTGATGCGGATTGCGCGGAATCTCCCCCCGCAGAGCTCAGCCAAGCAGCACCTGAGCGCAGGGGGCGGTCAGCAAATGCTGCACGGCGAAGGCGGGATGGGTTGCGAACGCGCGAGGCCTGGCGCTGATATTTCCCGCCCAGCGGAAGCAATTCGCAGGGTGGTGAACTGAAGGTACAGAAAGTAATTTACATGAGGTGGGCTTATACTCTATTTAATTACGCAAACCTTTGCTATACACTAATGCACATGGAAAGCACTGATAAAATACGGTACTAGCTTCACCTTGGCGCTGCTTCTTGGAACACAGCCTTGCCAGCATTAACATACGATCCGTCATCAATCCCATTCTCTGCGCCTCTGTCACTTCCTCCCCCGGCATCTCTGCATGACAACGATCGCCAGGAGTTCCGCCCGTCGCTGCCACTCCGCCTAGCATCCATACCACCGTTCCTGTCCGCAATGCTGTTCACCGTGGCCTCATTGGCGGAAGCTGAAGAGGCAGAGGCGGATCGGCTGTGGCCCCCCGATGTGGCGGAGACAAGGGAGGCTGATCTGCTGTGCCCTGACATGGTCGACCCACTGGAGTCCGATCGAGAGTGCCCGATGGCAACGATGTGTTGCATCGACTTCACCAAATCCTGGATCTGCGGCCGCGCCACCGGGTCCTCACTGATGCAGTGCTTGGCCAGCACTAGCAGCTTCTGTGCCGCCACGCGGGAGAACTGGTCCTTCAACCGCGGGTCCAATATGATGTCTAGATCTGGGCGGCGCACTGAGATGTGTGGCCGAATCCAGGCTGTCAAGCCGCCCTCCCCGTTGGCGTCCTGGTCTTCGTCGCTTGAGGGCGGGCGGCCGGTGAGCAGCTCGAGGTACACGACCCCCAGCGCGTAGATGTCACTCTTGGGGGTCAGGTGGCCTGCTCATGGCCACGGGCGGGGGAGGGACAGCAGTGGGTGGTGCGATGAGTGGCAAGAGAACTGTGTGCATGGAACAACCCTGAATGCCTGAATGGTGTTATGAAAGCGGTGGATTGAGCCTTTATTGCTCTTCGGGCAATCCAGGCAGTCCTATGCCATGCAGTGGGTTGGGCGCGCACCTGTCTCGAGGTACTTGGGGTCGAGGTACCCCATGGTGCCCAGCACGCGCGTGGATATGTGCGTCTGCCCCGCCTCCGGCCCCACCGTCGCCATGCCAAAGTCCGTCAGCTTCGCCCGCATGCTCTGCAAACGGAGGGAAAGGGGCAGCGCAGGGGGCACGGTGGTGTGAGTGAGGTGAGGATTCCTGGAAGAAACCAAGTTGCTTGAGCGAACCATTAGTAGCAGATAGGGTGCGGATGGAGGTGGGGCAGGCAGGGGTGGGGGAGGGGGGCGCACGTGGTCGAGGAGGATGTTGCAGGACTTGAAGTCGCGGTGAATGATGTTCTCCGCGTGCAGGTGCGCCAGCCCCATCGTCGCATCCAGTGCGATCCGCACACGCTCCTCCCATGTCAGCGCCCGCCGCACACGCTTGCTGCTGGAGTCGTCTGGGAAGAGCCAGGCGTCGAGGCTGCCGTTATCGAGGAGCTCATAAACGAGGATGGCCTCCTCCCTGTCCGTGCTGTAGCCCAGCAGGCGCACCAGGTTGGGGTGGCTCAGCCGCCCCAGCAGTAGCACCTCCGACTGATGATGTGGGAGAGGACAGGAGGGAAGAGGAGAGGAAAGGGGGATGGGAAGGGAGGGCAAGGGAGGTGAGGAGAGAAAGGAAGGGTGAGGGGTACCGCACCGCGTATATTGCACGGCTGCCACGCTGCTGTCACGCGCACATCACGGCGCATGGCCCGTCACATATCCCCATGACCCACCATCCATCCCCATGGCCCACCATCCATCCCCATGACCCACCATCCATCCCCATGACCCACCATCCATCCCCATGACCCACCATCCATCCCCATGGCCCACCATCCATCCCCATGACCCACCATCCATCCCCATGACCCACCATCCATCCCCATGGCCCACCATCCATCCCCATGACCCACCATCCATCCCCATGCCCCACCATCCATCCCATGACCCACCATCCATCCCCATGGCCCACCATCCACTCGCCGAAGCCCTGGAAGCCATCAGAGTCGAGCACTTTAACGGCCACTTTGCGCTTCTGTCCACGTGGCAGCTCGCCCAGCCAGTCCGGCACGGAGCCGCGGTACACCTTGCCGAAGCTGCCCTCGCCCAGCAGGTTGCCGCGCCGGAACCGCCCCGTCGCCGCCTGCAGCTCGCGATACGAGAAGCGCCGCAAGTCGTTCGCGAACGACGCGTTCGACGCGTTGTCGTCGTAAATGTTCGCCACTGAACCGGGGACAAGGGGATGCGGGGGCGAGGGGGAAGACGGGGAATTGGGTGCGCGTGGGGGACGACGGAAGGACTCGCAGACGCACGCGGGCGGCTTGGGCAGCGCATGGGGGTTGGACTTATGGGTTGCGAAGGGCGGTGTGGGCGAGCATGACGATGCGCATACCTGGCTCTATCTCGGAGGAACCACCCGCTGGAAAACAATCCAACGGCCCGCTTTTATGCTTGCTGTGATGACCGGCGGGGCTACTGCAGCACGCCCCCATTGTTATGCGCTCCGAAGAAAATAAAATAAGTGTACGCGTGTAAACGACGCAATGAGGCGATTGTGAACAGCAATAGTCGGTTCTCGCTCGAGGAAATTTAGCTCGGATAGTAAGCCGCGGCTTCGAAACGAAGTGTTCTCCCTAGTAACATCTTCACGGAAACAGGAAGCATGGCGACCTAAAATTTCACAGGGCCTAGGTAGGTGGATGTCGCGGTGCCGACTCGACGGAACCTGCACTAATCTGAACACGGATGTGAGGAAGAGAGCAAAGAGGAAAGGGGGTGCTGTGTGCGCGAGAAGTGAACGGCGGAATAGCGGGCTGCGCGAGGCTTGGACTCTCCGCGCGGGTGAGAGGAGCCAAAGGCGACAACAGTGGCGGTGACGGAGACTTGGAAGAAATTCTGCCGATGCACTGATTCTTTTGCGTGCTCCCCTTCAGACCGTCGATTCTCTGTCCATAGGGAACAGATGGCGCATATGTCAGCAAGGGAGATCAGTTTGACTCGCGGACAATATGCGAATACAATAATGAATCATGACTGACATCACACGACATCATGATATAGGTAATAGAAATATTGTGCAAGAAGCCATGGGGTATAGATGGAAAGAAGTATTGAGGCTAGCACGTAGGCACATGTCACTTGTTTGTAAATTTTCTGGCACTACTCTAGACAGACGTTCGGCTCACAATGGTGCGGATGCGCGAACCATAAGGGATAGCGGGTCAAACGATCAGGAAAACTGAACAAACAGTGCCATACGTGGTACTGCAAATGATTTCAGAGAATGAAATGTCTCATTCTTCATCACTATCTTGCTCGAGGCGGTTGATGTATTTGTCATAGTATATGGCAGCTTTCTCTGTGTCTCTTAACTCAGTATAGCAGTCCGCTATGGCACCGTATGCCTCTGTGTCACCGGAATGCTCTCCTGTTGCCAATGACTTCTCCAGCACCAGCTGATGATATCCAATGGCTTCCCTGTACTTCCCTTGCCTTTGACAAGCGGCTCCTGAAGGGGAGGAAGTAGCACGTGAACAGGGACATCAGGGCTTTGAGTTAGGTCATTGCATGCATATTTTGATATTGAAATACGTGCATATATGAAAATGCACGTGCTGACACCACACTTACCCAGTCCTCTGGCAGCTTTCTTCTCTTCAAACGCATCTCCCAGCTCCTTTGCCTTGCTCAGAGCCACATGGAACTCCACAAATGCCGAACCTGGGTGCCCATCCCGCAGGTGCTTCTTGCCCTCTTTCAGCATGCGGAGCAGCTCTGCCCTCTCATCATTCACAGCATGAGCCGTTTGACTCATAGCCGTTGCCCTAGCTGCATCTGCAGGTGCATCAGCAGTGGGAGCTGCTGCTGCCTCTGCTATGCGGCTGGTGCCGGCTGCAGGTGAGGCAGCGCTAGGAGGAGGCGGGGAGTAGGTGAGGGAGGGAGCGTCCAAGCGGGCCTGCCTCTTGAGGCTCATGTTGATCTGCCTCAGCTGCTTGTTGATTCGCTCCATCTCCTTCCCCTGCTGCAATGCCATGTACCCTGCCACGTAGAAGTCAGGGTTGGGGTGCACCCGTGTCCGTCAGAGATAAATTTGACATGGCTTCGCGCATAAGGCTCCACAGCCTGTGCAGGTGCACCTTACTGGGCCAGGATGCCTTTTCGTTATTCTGAGCTTCTTACTTTCAGTTTATGAGATTACGGCGAGTGACCGTGTGTACACTGGACCTACACAGCCCAACGCGTCACCCAGTTTTATAACTTCCCCCAGGACGTACCCCCCGCCCCCCCCCCCCTCCCTCCTTCCCCCCCCTTTTCTCTCACCTCCCACAGCAGCGCCAGTGAGCGCAATGAACTCGAGCGCGCACACCACGGCCACAACAGTGTTGAAGTCCGCCCCTCCCAGCAGCTCCCCGCATGCCTGCGCCGCTGCTGATGCAGCGGAATCCGCCGCTGCGCCATCAGCGGCAGCAACAGCTGCTTCCGCAAGAGAACGGGGGGCGGAGGCCAGCAATGCCGCTGCCAGTCCCGCAGCAATGAGCGGCTGGCGGAGAGGGGAGCTCCAGCTGGCTGTTGAATCCTTGTCCGTGGGGTTGATTCGACCCAGCGAAGCTGCGAGAAGGAAGGGGACGCAAATGAGGAGCGGTGGGGGGTGCATTGGGACATGGCGATGGAAGCAGCGGGAAGGCGTGGAGAGCGCATGAATTTGGAATTTATCTCACCAGCAGGCCGCGATGGAGGGAGTCGCGTTGAGGAAACGCAACTGACCGGCGAGAACCTTTGTTGGCTGATAGAAAATGACGATAACGAGTAAATTCGAGTGACTCTATCGAGGGCAAGCGAGCGGGATATCGACATTGTGACAATGCGTCCCTGAGTTCGCGGGGACGCAATGCCCCGCGTCGCCTCGAGAGAACTGGGCGGTGAACCTGCTAGGCTGGCAATGTCGGAAAGAATTGCTGGCAGACAATCAGTGGCAAATTCCCTGCTCGGGTTTCTCGTCAGCCGTTTTGGTGGTGTTCGTCGCACTGGGTAACTGAAGTGGAAATGCTGAGATTTTCGGATTGTTGTCATTTGATCCAATTAATTGTCGGTGGAGATGGGTTTCGAGGAGTGATACTGGATCATCGCTGCCCTTGCCGTGCTGGCAACGCGATTTGCCCAGCACAGCGTGGCAACCAGATTTGGCCAACTGACGAAACGCTTTTGGTTGGCTCGTGCATTTTTGCTGATTCGCGTGTGCGAAACGTGGCAGGACAACCTCGAGAAACACGTCAATGGTTATGATTTCCGCAGAAATACAATACAGTAGAATGCTGTATTCCTTCCAAGCAAATGATCTCATATCGATTTGAGGAATTCAGAGAAGTTTCGTTAGTAGCACTCACCCCGTCTGTTGGTGGAGATTTGTCGATTTGGTCTGTGTGCGGTTACTTCGATCCAACAATGTCTATGATCAGTCACTAACGCGAACGGTGGTGGCCTGACAGCCACGCCAAACCATGAAAATTTCGCAAGTCGATCCATTTATCACCCCGTCATCGTCAGATTCACAACGCGTTTACTTCTTACAGTGTCCTTGACATGCTTGCGTAGTAGTAACGGAAAGCTAAAGAATTATTAGGTTTACATTCAGACCTTCTGGTAGTCTTCATCGCACTCCTCTATCACAATAAAGCAGAAGAGTTTCATTTCGTGTTCATTCGCGGATTCGTTCACGACTTGACCTGACGCCATTCTGGATGTCCGCCATACCGCGAGCAGCACCAGCGTCCGTCGTTACGTGTAGGAGCCGGCACATGCGAGCTGGCGTGGTGTAGCGGCGTGCGCATGGGCGTCACGTGGTCGCGCTGGCTGGACGTGCTGCACGGCGGCGAGTCGGAGGGCGTGCCGCCGCCCGTGCCGGCGATGGTGCAGCGCGCGTTCGACCAGTACGCTGACGACAACGGCGTCATGACCAGCAAGGCGCTGCTCAAGTTCTTCCAGGAGTTCCAGCAGGACAAGGTGGGGGGGAGTTCCAGCAGGACAAGGTGGGGGGGAGTTCCAGCAGGACAAGGTGCGGGGGAGTTCCAGCAGGACAAGGTGGGGGGGAGTTCCAGCAGGACAAGGTGGGGGGGAGTTCCAGCAGGACAAGGTGCGGGGGAGTTCCAGCAGGACAAGGTGCGGGGGAGTTCCAGCAGGACAAGGTGCGGGGGAGTTCCAGCAGGACAAGGTGCGGGGGAGTTCCAGCAGGACAAGGTGCGGGGGAGTTCCAGCAGGACAAGGTGCGGGGGAGTTCCAGCAGGAAAAGGTGGGGGTGAGGGGGGAGGACAAGGTGCGTCGGGGGGGATGCGGGAAAAGGTCGCGCGGGAGGGCAAGGTGCCGCGTGCGCGGGATGGAAGAGGAGGGAGGTGGTCAGAAGGTGGTGAGATGGGGGTGCTTCCCCGGCGCATAGTACCTCTCGCCTCATTCTCGCCCGCCTTCCCCGCAACCCATCCTTCCCTTCCATTAAGCCCTCCCTTTTCTTCCCTCCCGCACCCCCTCCCCCACTCCCTCCCCCCGTTTCCTCTGTCATTTTACTCCCCGTGTGCGCGCAGGGCGTGCTGCACGGCCCCATGGCGAACCTGCTGCTGTCCTTCCCCTCGTCCAGCGCCAAGCCCGCGGACGGCATCCCCCAGGTGCACCGCAGCCGCTCGCACCGCGCGCAGCCGCAGGGGCACCGCCACTCGCGCACGCTGACGCGCTACTCGCTGACGCTGGGCGGAAGCCGCCTCAAGGGGCAGGCGGAGCCGAACGCGGACCACTTCCTGCACGTGCTGCTCGTCCCGCTGCTCACGCCCGCCTTCGCCAACCGGGTACTGCACTGCGCGCTCAGGGCTGGGGAATGGAGGGGGGAGGGGGAACTGGGAGTGGGTGACGGTGGGTGAGGAGGATGTGAGGCGGGTCGGGGCAGTATGAGTGGATGAGTGGAGGGGTAGAGGCAGGATGCGGTTCCAAGACAGGGCACGCACCATCATTAACCGCACCCCTTCTTCCTCTGCCCCTATTTTCCTCTTTCCCCCACCTTCTCCCCTCCTCCCGCCTCTCTCCCCTCCTCACCCTCCCTTTGTGGGTACGTGGAGGGGAGCAGGTGAGTGCGGACATGCGGTTACCGCTGTCGCACTACTACATATACACGGGGCACAACTCGTACCTGAAGGGCAACCAGCTGACCAGCGACAGCTCCGTGAAGCCCATCGTGAAGGCGCTAAGGCGCGGCGTGCGCGTGATCGAGCTCGACCTCTGGCCTTCCAGTGACAAGTCCGAGATCCTCGTCATGCACGGCGGGTGAGAGAAAGGGAGCATGGCGGGTGGGTCATGCACGGCGGGTGAGTCATGCATGGGGGGTGAGTCATGCACGGGGGGTGGGTCATGCATGGGGGGTGAGTCATGCATGGGGAGTGAGTCATGCATGGCGGGTGAGTCATGCACGGCGGGTGAGTCATGCACGGCGGGTGAGTCATGCACGGCGGGTGAGTCATGCATGAGGGGGTGAGTCATGCACGGGGGGTGAGTCATGCACGGCGGGTGAGTCTTGCACGGCGGGTGAGTCATGCACGGCGGGTGAGTCATGCACGGGGGGTAAGTCATGCATGGGGGGTGATTGCGCGAGCAGCGAGCGAGTGAGGGAGCACGGAGGGCGAGGGAGCGAGAGAGAGAGGGATGTGTTGACAAGTCGAGTGAGTGCATCAAGTCATTAGAATTAATAAGTTGTAGGTACCGTGCCTGCCCCATTTCACTCCCAAGCCAATCCGTCCCTCCCTCCCTCCCTCCCTTTCCTACCGTGCCAATCCCTTACCCCTCCATCCCTCCCCCCCTCCTGCGTGCATGGGTGCAGCACGCTGACGCGGCCGGTGGGGTTTGGGGAGTGCATAGGGGCGATAAAGGAGCATGCATTCGCGGTGTCCGACTACCCCGTCATCATCACCCTCGAAGACCACCTCCCGCCCCCCCTGCAGGCCATCGCTGCCCAGGTGATGCATTTCTTGTTCCATGCACTTTGCCAAGCCGCTTCATATCCCTCTCACCCTCCTCCCCACAGCCCTCTCCTCCTCCGCACACCCGGACCAGAACTCTCTTTTCCGCCCACCCACTCTCCCCTCCTCTCCTCCGCCCCCCTGCCTTCCTTCCCCCCTGGACCTTCTCCCCCCAGGCGATGTGCGAGATACTGGGCGACATGCTGTACATCCCTGAGGACGAGTCCCCCCAGGGCGACTTCCCCTCGCCCTACGCGCTGCGGCGCCGCATCCTCGTGTCCACACAGCCGCCCAAGGGACCCAAGGAGCTCTCCACCGTCGTCGCCCCCGCCCCTGGGGGATCCTTCCGGGAAGCTGCGGGGGCTGAAGCTTGCTCGCCCCGTTGCATGTCCCCACGTGGTCGTGATGCTGACGTGGCACGTGTCGACTCGGCTACTGATGTGGCACATGCTTCCACCTCTGCTGATGTGGCACGTGCTTCTTCATCTGCTGATGTGGCACGTGCTTCCTCATCTGCTGATGTGTCATGCGCTTCTTCATCGGATGATGTGGCAAGTGGTCGTGTTGTTAATGGTGTCGTTCGCACTCTACCTGCTGCTGACGTGGCATGCAACTCCCATGGTGCTGAGCTGGCACGGGGCCAGGCGGACTGGCTATCCTTCAGAGACCTGGCAGAGGGGTCATCATCTGCAACGCTGGCTTCGGGTGCTGCTGCTGCTGCTGCTGCTGCTGCTGCTGCTGCTGCTGCTGCTGCTGCTGCTGCTGCACCCCCGCACTCACATCCCCAACCATCCTCGCATGCACCTGCCAGCAACAGCCAGCTATCGGGCATAGAGGAGGTCGCGGATGACCCAGGGGGAAGGGCAGGAGGCGCGGGGGCAGCGGGGGAAGGCAGTGCTGCTGAGGCAGGGGCAGCAGAAGGGGGCAGCGGGCGGGCGCGGGGGGGGCGGGAGTCCTTCTCCTTCCCGGTGGCAGCGGAGGGGGGCGAGGATGGGGGGGATGACCCCACCGTGGCGCTGGGGGCGGCACTGAGCAGGGGCAGCAGGCACCGCAGCAGCAGAGGCAGCCCTGTGGGGGGGTCAGGGGGGTTTTCTCGGCGCAGCAGAGGGAGTGTGTCGAGAGGCAGTGGCAGCGGCTTGGGGTGGGGCAGCATGGGGCACAGCATGGGGCAGAGCAGTGGGCAGTGGTCGGGGCGGTCGTTGCAGCTGCACCAGGTGGATGAGACGCACCTCCACCAGGTCAGTGCTGCACCACCTCCCCCCGCCCCTCTCTGCATCCCCGTGTAATTGCCTTGCACATCAATGAATCACTCGTGTTTGAGAGATTTGGCACTTTTGCGCATGCCACGGCCGCCCCTCAACGCCCATCTTTCATCCCGCTGCGTGCCTCCACGTCCGCCTGGCAGGTGGAGGTGCAGTGGACGCAGGAGGACGCGGCGGAGGAGGCAGCAGACGACGCGCTGACAGCCAAGGTGCCGCAGTACCGGCGCCTCATCTCCATCCCGGGCGGCAAGCTCAAGGGCGGCAGCGTGGAGGAGGGGCTGAGCGCGGGGCAGGGCGAGGGGGTGCGGCGCATCTCACTGTCTGAAACGCAGCTCGCCACTGCTGCCCGCTCCTCTCCCCACCTGCTGCTGAAGTGCGTGCAATGCAACAAGGCAGTGTTCAGCCACGTCAGTCACATGCGCACAGTTTTCCCATGCCCACAGCTCTCCGTGTCCTGTGGTGGAGATCGGTGCAAGTATATTCTTGCCGCCCACACCCTCTCCCCGCTCCCCTTCAGTATCTTCCCCTCTTCCGTCGTTCCGTCCCACGCCATGTCCCCCTGGTCAGGTTCACGCAGCGCCATCTGCTGCGCATCTACCCGTTTGGCCTGCGAGTCACGTCCTCCAACTACAACCCCATGCAGGTGCTGCTCCTGCCACTCCTATACCCACCACCCCTGGTGCCTCCTTTGTTCTTTGCTCTCACCATGGCAAGAATGCGCCTGTGCACCTCCACCGTGTAGCCCAAGGACTTATGCTCAACGCATGTGAGTGACTCGCATGCCCACGCACCCCTCCCTCTTGCTCCATTTCTGATGGCATGGCAGGCGTGGCTGCACGGGGCGCAGATGGTGGCGATGAACATGCAGGGGTACGGCCGCCCGCTGTGGCTCGTGCACGGCTTCTTCCGCGCCAATGGCGCCTGCGGCTATGTGCGCAAGCCCGCCTGCCTCATGGGGACAGTCCAGGGGCACGCGGAGGGGCAGGAGAGGGAGAGGGGGGGCGGGGGGCAGGAGGGTGTGGCGTACAACCCCCAGGCAGTGCGCCCCGTGGAGCTCATTCTCAGGGTGCGTGCGGCCGCCCTTGCCTACCTTCCCACACTGCCCATGGCATGAGCATGTGTACATGCAGTGGGCATCACTTGCCCGCTGGGCCCATGTGCTGCACGCATTCCCACTCAGCACGGCCGCCATCCCCATGTGCACCAGCGCCAGCACCAGCAGCCAACCCACCGCTCTGCCTCTGACCAAGCCACTCTCGGCTGTGTTCCTTCTCGTTCCCCCCTGTCCTCCTCCCTGTCGCCCCCCTGTGTGCAAGGGCGGCAGGTGCATGTGATCCTGGGCACGGGGTGGTACACACGCTTCTCCCACAACAACTTCGATGCTGGCGGGCCCAGCCTGCTCTGCCGGGTGCGTGCTTGCATGGCATGGCATGGCATGGCGCCTCATGAGCCCAGCGCCACAGGGATGTGCATTCAGTGCCTTTCAGCCTGGCATTGAGTGTTCTTTCCTCACCCTCTCCTGTGCATGCCATCCACCATGCATTACACGTTATGCCCCATGCATCATACGCATGCGCACCTTTCTCCCCCTGCTCCTTCTCCCACGTTCACTGCACGGGGGGCTCACAGGTGGCGGTGGAGGGGGCGCCAGCGGATGTTGCGGAGAGGCGGTTGGACATACGGGTGGGCAACTGGAACCCCTGCTGGGACGACACGCCGCTGCTCTTCCCCCTCACCCTGCCGCACCTCGCCCTGCTCTGCTTTGAGGTCTGATTTGTGCCCTTCTTTGGGGTCTGCTTTGAAGCCCCCTTCGAGCTCCTCCCCACCTGCTCTCTTTTTCCATCACCTCTATCTGCCCTGCCAGTTGCTCTTAAAGGAAGCTCGTAATCCATCTATCCATTGTCCCCCATTTCCACTCCTTCGCCCTTCCCAGCTTCCCCCTCTCTTCGCGTCCTCTCTGTCTGCTGTGTCATGCATCCACTCCACGTCCACGAGTTCTAGTTCTTTTCTTCTTGTGTTCCTCTCTCTCTCCCCTCCACTTCTACTGCACAGGTCAAAGTGCTGGGCCTTTCGTCGTCCTGCTACCCATTTTTTGACTATGTGAGTTGCCCCCCCCCCATCATTCTAAATCCCCTTCGCATTGCTCACAACATGGTGTCCTCTAGCTCTGTTGCATGTTTTCAAGTTTGTACCCCCTTTGTCATTGCATGGTTGCGCCTTGAACCCCACGCACTTGGGTCTGACATTGTCTGTCCAACCCCTGTGTGCTGCATTGCTCCGCGCCACAGCTTTTTGAGAGGAATTTATATCAGGACGACTTTGGAGGGCAGGTGGTGCTGCCAGTGATGGGCCTGAGGCCGGGCTTCCGCTGTGTGCCGCTGTACGACCGCAAGGGCAGACCCATGGCCGGGGAGCAGGGCGATGAGGCAGAGGGGCCACGGCTGCTGTGCCAGTTCGAGCTGCTGAAACCAGGGGAGGAGAATGAACCGCAGGATAGGGTTCCCAAGTCGTCCACTTGGACGGGAGGAGCTGCTAGCAGCAAGATAGGCAGTGAGCAATCACCCCAAAGACCAAAGTTTGGCCGAAGCCATGAGATTTGAATGATTGCATGGCAAAGCTTTCCTTCACCATATGCTCACTACTCGAAGGATGTATTGGTGGCTGCATTCTACTGATTATTCAAAGGCCATACTAACAAAACAAGCCTGTAAGGCAGCACCACCTTGGTGCCTAGTGGTGGCATCCTTTGTAAAGTAAACATTATGGTTAGAGTCTGAAATCCAGGAGCTGGAATCGTTGTGTAACATTTGGGCGTGTGGTCAACAACTGCCCACGTGGTGGGCTGCCTTTATTCCCGCGAAGCACCTCCATGTCGCCACTCGTTCGCCACCACCACCTCAGCTTCACTCCCGCCACTGCTGTACCGCTGCGCCTGCGCTGAATCGTGTGAAGTCTCTCCGTTCTGCGGCATCTCCAGTTTTTCACCAGGTGCTTGCCTGGTCAGCACTGCTGACAGCCATGGCGTCCTCTCTCGCATGCCACGGAACCACGCCGCTGCTCGCGGATTGCTCTGGCAACCATCGAGGGTTGAATAATAATGTCCCGCGTGCCTTATATCAGGCGAACCCGAATGCACGGGGAAGGAAAGTCCATGCATTGACCTCCAGGCGTCGGGGGAGACATCTCTCGTTCGCCTCGCTTCTGAGCGCTGGTAGGTTCCGACAATTTCAATTTAGGCTTGAGTGAGAATAATTCTCGAATCCCAGTAGCCAGGCTAGGCCAAGACGGCCTGTTGTGCACGTAATGCTTCTATGCTCGGTGTTAGTCCTTGACAGAGAGTCTCCTGTATTTATGAACCAGCCAATTAGAGAATTAGAATATAATTTCTGTCAACGTAGAGTATTGATGGAAGGCTAGTGTATCCAGCCACGCTTGGCGGAGCGATTCTCCTTTATAGTGGATGTAGCCAGCATGCAACGTTCGCCTTCCTTACCACGCTGTGACATTTCGAACCCAATTCCCGCGGCCTGGCCACCCCCTGGCCTACCAGGCATCGCTGCTTCGCTGGAGAAGCGAGCACCGCCTCAACGCCGGGCTCTGGCAGTGAAAGCCGCTGCTGCCGCAGATGGCGCTGATGCGGATGGCGCGGGAGCGGGAGCGGGCGAGGCAGCGCCCCCGCGGGTGGCGGCGGTGCTGTTCGACATGGACGGCGTGCTGTGCGACAGCGAAGACCCCTCGCGCGAAGCCGCCGTCGCGCTGTTCGCGGAGATGGGCGTGACTGTGACGGCTCAAGACTTCGTCCCCTTCATGGGAACAGGTGAGACATAGCAGCGACCCTGAGCCAGTGAATCACATCACAGTTGCGTAATTCTTTCCACCAGCTTTGGTTCCCAACATGTCGAATGCCCAGGTGGTTTTTGCTGGTGGCGCAGTAGCAACAAGCACAATGCAACCAGAGGGGCATCGAATTGTTCCATTCCGCCAGCAGAATTCAGCCGAATAATTTGAATCTTGCTGTTCTCGTTGCAGGGGAAGCCAACTTCCTGGGCGGTGTGGCGCGGGTGTATGGAGTGGAGGGGTTTGATGCGGACAAGGCTAAGAAGAGATTCTTCGAGATCTACATTGACCGGGTAAGAAGAAGTCTCAACACTGCCATCTGAGATTCTATTTCTACATTTACCTGCCAGAATGGATTTCAACACTGCTGTATCAGACTTGAAAGAAAGTCAGAATCTTGCTCTAGCAATGACTTTTACTGATCGCGTCTGCACTACCATTGATCGCCTTCACTTTACGCACGCCACCCGTCTCGCCTCCCTTGCAGTTCGCTCGCCCCGATTCGGGCATTGGCTTCCCCGGTGCACTGAAGCTAGTGGAGGAGGTGAGGCACACGCCCCTGTGCCTGTGAATGAGCGACAGAGTTGAGTGTTGTGATCCAGCGAAGGGATTCAGCTCTTTCCATTGCAGGGGCTGCGGACTCAAGAGTCAAAACATCTTAACAACCTTGTTGCTTCTATGTCCTTATCTTGAAGTTCCCTGCTTGTTCCTGTACCATGGCCTACTTCCATTCAAATACGCATCCGGCAATACCATCGATTCTCCTCCTCTCCTTCCTGTCATTCCCAACGTACGCCCTCCGTCGTGCCCCAGTGCCGCGCGGCAGGGTTGAGAACAGCAGTGGCGGCCAGTGCGGACCGAGTGAAGGTGGACGCCAATCTCGTAGCTGCAGGCATCCCACAGGACAGGTGCGTGCGTCAGTGTATGTGTGTGAGTGAAGTGAAGGGAAGGAGTTCGCTCTTTGGCTTTTGCGTAGGGACATTGAAGCCGGGACCTGCAGGTGTGGATGCAGTGGAGGGCCTGGCCGTGTGCCATTGGTGCACTCACGTTTCGCCTCCATCTTCGTGCTGCATGCATCACCTGCCGTGTCCATGCCATGCCACGCCTCCAGGTTCGACGCCATAGTATCGGCGGACAAGTTTGAGCGCCTCAAGCCGGCGCCCGACATCTTCTTCGCCGCCGCCAAGGAGCTGGGCGTGCCCACGGATCAGGTGACAGCACAGTGGCGGGGGGCTGTTCCTGGGGTGGGGAAGATTCTGACAGCACGATGCGGGGCGGGGTACGAGAGGGTCGCTTTTTATAGTTATTGCTGTATTTCTGGCTGATCCGCGTGTTTTTTCCACTGCTCCTGTCTCACTGGCTCGCGTGATGGATTGTGTCCCTCCCCCGCAGTGTGTGGTGATTGAAGATGCTCTTGCGGGCGTGCAGGCAGCCACAGCTGCTGGCATGAGGTGGGTGGGCTTACATCACTGTGCTGAGGTGACTTTGGGAGATGTTACCATGAAAGCAGTCACTCGGCATGGTTTTTTTTGCACCCCCTCCCCCATTCCCCTTTCCCGCATCCATGTTCCTTTCTTTTCTTCCTTGCATATGCTCATCTGCCTGGTTGCTCTCTGATCCACCTAGTTTCCAATCTCCCTTCCCCTTCCTCAAATCCCCTTCCCCGCATTCCCCTTTCCAAATCCCCTTCCCCCCCCCCCCCCCAAACTCCAGGTCCATAGCCGTGACCACCACCCTGTCAGCCGCCAGCCTTGCCGCTGGCCGCCCCGCTCTCATTCGCCGAGACATCGCTGACATCAGCGTGGCTGACATCAGCGTGGCTGACATCAGCGTGGCTGACATCAGCGTGGCTGACATCAGCGTGGCTGACATCAGCGTGGCTGACATCAGCGTGGCTGACATCACCTCTCTGCGCTACCCCGAAGACGATGATGAAGACAACGGCTCATCTGGCGCTGCTGCTACGGCTGCCACAGCTGATGGTAGCTCGTAGCCAGCTTGTGCCTCCTGCAGGCCACCTCTGTCGCTTGCCTGTTTGCTAGCATCGAGCAGTACGGTTGCAGCTACCAGCCTTGTGTGCACTGTAGCGGGCCTCGATCCTAGATTGCCCGCAGTATTGGGTAGATATGGGCCATAGCAATGTGACACTAGTGTGCAGTGGTGATCTGCTGTCCCTGTCAGGCAGCTCTATGCTGTTAATGATAACTCGCATTATGTTAACAATTGCCTCGTCTTCTCTCTCACGCTCACTTCCTCGTACTCTTGTTGCCTGTTTGTCCATCTCCTCTTTCATGTCGTCTCTTCCCTCGCATCATCCATATGCTTTCACTGCGACTGCTCGTTTTGCCTCTCATCTGTTGTTTTTGACCTTTCTCTTTCCCCCTGCCCACGTCCTCATCTCATTGTCTCTCGCTCTTCTCCCTGCAAACCCCAGCAGCACCATTGTCTCCACCTGTGGCATCAGGGGAGAGCAAGGGGCTGTGGGCGTCCATAGATGAGCCTCTTCCCCTGCCGGGCGGGTGAGTTTCTTTCCAGGAGGGTGAGTGCGCGGACTGGAGGGTGTGCCATTACCACGTTCCTGTATGCTGCAACTCACCAAGCTCACACCCTCTCACCGCGCCTGTGCTGTGTGCGCGCCCTGCATGGCATGGCAGCATGAGGGTGATGCGGCGGGACGCCATGCGCTACGCCAGCCTGGCCATGGGGCTCGCCACCACCCCCTTCACCCTCCACAACCTCAAGGTCCGCTCCTCCCCCTCCTCCCCCTCTACGCTCTGCCTCGCCCTCTACCTCCCCCCACCCTAACGTCCCCATCTTCACCCACTGCCCTCTCCTCTTGCCTCCCGCCCATTCACACCCCCCTCCCACCCCCTCACCCCTTCCCCCGTACCCGTCCCACTCCCCCTTGTGTGCCCTCGCCCCCCAGGCGTTCTCCTACGCGTCCCCCAAGGCGCTGCTCAACATGCTCACGGGCACTGCTGTGCCGCCCGCCGATGCGGCGGGGCCACGTGGGCTCGTGAAGTACATCCAGCAGCTGGACCGCAGGTGAGAGCAGCAGCTGGACCGCAGGTGCGTGTTACCGCATCAGCCACAGCGGGACAGCAGGAGAGGGTGGTCTAGGGGGTGCTGACGGTGTTGGTGTGTAAGAAAGGAGATTGTGAACAAGGTGAGGGAGCATCAGCTGTGCTATCAGCAATCCCCGTATGTCGCCACCACATCTGCCAACCGTCTGCTGCCTCCCTTTCTCCCGTCTCTGCCCTCTCCCCTCCCCTGCACCCGGCAGTGGTGCGGCTGACCTGGTGCCGGACTTTGAGCCGCGCCTGCAATGGCTCAACAGCGCCCCCCTCTCCTTCGATCGGGTCTGTGCCTCCCCGCTTGCCCTTGCTCCACATTCCATTTTGCGTTCATACGCCACCCACTTCACAAGCCTCACCTGCCACACATGTTATAATCTGCCTCAACTTCCAGCTACGAGCGCCTCCCCATCTCAACCCCCTCTTCCTCCCCCACCCCCCCCCCCTGTTCGTGGGATGGGAGCAGGAGCTGCGTGGCAAGGTGGTGGTGCTGGACTTCTGGACGTACTGCTGCATCAACTGCATGCACGTGCTGCCAGACCTCGCCGCCCTCGAGAAGAAATACCAGGGCCAGCCGGTAAGGGAACAGAAATGAGCATGTTGTGGGGTTGCATGTAGGAATAGTGTTAGGATGCTGTTGTGCATGTGCATGCATGCAAATGTTGGGGATGCCCCTGTGCATGCCAAAAAGTCCTTGCTTCACTCCCGCTCTTGTTCCCTCCTCATGTGTGCGTGTCCCCCATGGCACGTGTGGGGTGCATGGGTGGCACCAGGTGGTGGTGGTGGGCGTGCACTCGGCCAAGTTTGACAATGAGAAGGACCTGCAGGCCATCCGTAATGCCGTGCTCCGATACGACATCGCCCACCCGGTACACCGCACTTGCTGCTTCTCCCTCACACCTCGTGTGCCCTCACTGCCCTGCCACTCCCACTGTGCACCACAATCATCGGGGCCACAGGTTCTCTGTGCAAGTCCTCAACAGCACGAGGCAGTGCGTCGCGTGTGTGGGTGGGTGGGTGGTGGCCTTGATTGTTCGCGCGTGGGCGTGGCTCTCTGGGCGCCCCTCAGGTGGTGAACGACGGGGACATGCTCATGTGGAGGGCGCTGGGCGTGTCATCATGGCCCACACTGGCCCTCGTGGCGCCCACGGGTCGCCTCATCGCCATGGTACCAGGGGAGGGCAACCGCCAGCTGTTTGACGACCTCATAGCGGCCTCCATCGAGTACTACGGCGCCAAGGGCGCGCTCAGTGACGCGCCCATCCCCCTGGCGCTGGAGCGCAGCCGGGACCAGCGCGTGGTGGCGTCGCCGCTGCGCTTCCCCGGCAAGCTGGCCTCGGACCTGGCCAACGGGCGCCTCTTCATCTCCGACTCCAACCACCACCGCATCGTGCGTGCCCCTGCCCTGCCTCGCCTACCTGCTGCGCTCCTTCCTCTCTGTACCTTAGCTGTGCAAAGACAATTCACATCCACGTGCCTCCATGACTCCCAACTCCCCAATCGGCCCAGTGTGCTCCGTTGTTGCTGTTGCTCGCCGCTGAGTGCAGGTGGTGACGGACCTGCAAGGGAGCTTCCTTGCGCAGATAGGAGGGGCGGGCGATGGGCTGGTGGATGGGTCGTTTGAAACGGCTCAGTTCAACAGGCCGCAGGGCGTGGCGTATGATCCTTCTCGGAACCTTCTGTTTGTGGCGGACACAGAGAATCATGCCCTGCGGTGAGAGCACAGTGAGGCAGGCAGGATCTGGTCCAAACTCTGGTACATGTGTGATGGTGGAGCCATGGCAGTTATTGGTGCCGCTCTGCCATCTATTGGTAGAGGCTCACGCGGTTGCGGCCACACTTTCCTGCACACACGCATGTATGCCATCAGAGTGCTTGCCTTCACTCTCCGAAGCCACCTGCCCTCTCCGCCCCTACTGTCCTCCTGTGTGTGCCTGTGCGCGTGGCATGCGGCATGCAATGCGCGCAGGCAAGTGGACCTGGTGGGCGAGACAGTGACCACGGTGGCGGGGGATGGGCGCAAGGGGCAGGACTACAAGGGCGGGGCCAGGGGCAGAGAGCAGGTGAGGCCAGGCCAGGCACGAGGGCGGGCGAGGCTGCTGTGTGCTTGTGCTTATGCTGTCATGGTGGCTGCATGCCCCGCTGCCATGCCCCCCTGCTCCCAGCTCTTCCCGTTCTCCACTTCCTGCCGTCTCCTCCCTCATGCATCATCATCCACCCCTCATCCCCGCTCATCTGCATGCGTGTGCTGCATGGCTGGCAGCCATTGAACTCGCCGTGGGACGTGGAGCTGACGGGGGACAGGGCGGCAGTGATGGTGGCCATGGCGGGCCAGCATCAGATCTGGCGATTTGACATTGACACCGGGCGATGCGTGGTGTTCAGCGGGTCGGGCTACGAGAGGAACCAGAACGGCCGAATGTGAGTGCAGGCTTTTCTTAAAGGCGTCCTTACCCCATAGTCGTTCACACAGCTACCTGCTGTCCCTTTCTTCTGCCCCCTCCTTATGTATCGCCTTGCTCTTTGCTGTTCCTCTCCTGCCCTCCCACCCTCCCTCTCCCCCAGGGGTTCTGACACAGCATATGCCCAGCCGTCGGGTCTGTCCCTGGCCCCAGGTGAGCGGGCTCTTCACCAATTTGCATGAGGCATGGAGGACAGACGAGTATGCAATGCATTTTACTTCATTTCTTGACGCACTTCTATTGAAACACGCTGACCCTTGCCTTGTAGTGCAGCCCCTTGGACTGATACGCAACTTCCCCGTTAGAGTGAGGGCACCAGACCATGTGCCTTCACATCACACAGCGTGTTTCTCACACCCTCTCTTGCCCCAACCCACCCCCCACACCTCCCCCTACACCTGCCAACGCCCCATGTCCCCCACGTGTGAGCAGGCGGCAGGGAGATGTACGTGGCGGACAGTGAGAGCAGTGCGCTCAGAGCGCTCAACCTGCAGACAGGGGGCTCCAGACTCATCGCCGGGGGCGATGCCAACTTTGCTGAGAACCTCTTCAAGGTCTCACCGCTGCCTTGCTCTCATGCCCCTCTTACTCGTTTGCCTCTCCACTGTGCTGCTGCCTCTCCTCCCACCCGTGCTGCCAATGCCTTGTTGCATGCATCTGCCTGGCTGTACCTTGCCTGTTGTGTGGCGCCTCACCATCACCCCTGCCCCTCTCTCACTCTCACTCCCCGCTGATTTGCAGTTTGGTGACCGTGACGGCTCTGCATCCAGAGCTCTCCTGCAGCATCCACTTGGCACGCTCTCATTGGACGATGGCACGGTGCTTGTTGCTGACTCATACAACCACAAGGTACACCAGCCGTGTCTTTTTTTGCCCTTTCTGAATCTTCCTTCTATGTGCTTATCATTGCACTCCCTTCCATGTCCCAATGTAACCCCTCTGAACCCCGTATCCTTGTTTTGTTGCATGCCTGATGCCACACCGCATGGCATCATGCCATCACACCTCACGGCATGCCTGACGGTGCATGGTGCATGGTGCAGATCAAGCTGGTGGATCCGGCTCGTGGCTCCGTGGTCACACTGGCTGGCACCGGCTCAGCTGGTTTCAGAGACGGGCCGGGATTACAGGCACAGGCAAGCAAAGCTCTAATTGGGGCGTGTGCAGATAGGGTTATGGATCTCCTGGTTGGTGTGGAATGATCTTGAATGCTTCTTCCCACCTTAATCGCCTCTCACCTTCTCCATTTTTGTTTCCTTGTTCCTTGCTTGCCTCTTGCACAACCACCTGCGCTTCACCCTTGCAGCTCTCAGAGCTAGCAGGCCTGGCACATGGTCCCGATGGTATGACCTCGTGCTCACCAGATAAGCACCACATGCACATGCCGCATTGCCGTTTATCCTGCACTCAAGTCTTCCAGATTCTGAGAAGTCGGCCTTCTGTTTTCATCTTCATCTGTCTGTATTATAATAAATGCGCCTCCTTTTGTTCCTGCTTCACATACATTATCAACCCATAACATCCTTAATTCATGTTTCTTTCGTTCTTCTTCCACTCCCCTCCATTCTCTTCCCCCCTCTTCCCCCCCACCAGGCACGGTGCTCATAGCCGACACCAACAACAGCCTCATTCGCTGCCTGCACCTCCCATCCGCCTCCTCCCCCACCGCCCTGCTCTCCACGCTCGACCTCTCCTCCGTCCCCCCTCCTTCCGCCTCCTCCTCCTCAACTCAGCGGCGGCGCCTGAGGCGACGGCAGAGGGCGGACGAGCAGGTGGTGGAGGTGGCGCCAGTGGCAGCGGCCAGGGGCACGCTGCAGCTCGCACTCTCCATCCCGACGGACTACCACTTCACTGCTGTGCGCCTCGCCCTGCTCCCCGCCCTTCCTTGCTCCCTCCTCACCCCTCCCACTCATGCTTGCGTTTCTCTTTCCTGTACACCTTCTACCCCTGCTGCCCCTGCAGTGTTTCTTGCCTATGTCCTCTGTGCCACGTCGCAGACACCTGGCATTGGTATGCAACCTGTCCTGGGCTGCGTGCGTGTGATGCGAGCAGGGCGCCACGAGCAAGTTCAGTGTGGAGCTGCCAGAAGCGGGGAGTGCAGTGACGGTCTCACCGCAGGCCGGTGACCTCACTCTATCGGGCTCGCTCGCCCTCGCCTCACTGGACTTCACTCAGGAAGATGCGGTTGACAGCGGCGGCAGCTCGGTGGTGCAGGTCCACTGCAAGGTACTGCACAGTACTTGGATTGTATGGGCATCACTCACCCCTGCCACCTTGCCTTGCCATGACCCTTTTCCTCATGCACCATCTTGTGCTGCTCTCTCTGCATCCCCACCCCCACCAGGTGTACTACTGCCAGCAGGACGACCTGTGTCTGTACAAGGCTGTCAACTTCAAGATTCCATTCACTCCGTCTGCAGCAAGTGAAGCACAGGACGTGCAGCTGTCATTTGACATTACCCCTGCCCCTGCAGGGAAGGCTCTGCTGCCAACAGCATGAACAGAGATGTGCAATACACTCTGAAATTACACCTATATTTACAATTTCAACTTTCACGGTCCAAACATTCATGGTTCAGCAAGGTGTTATCCAATCACTAAATAGTCACTCAGTACTGGCTGACTTGTGGCTTCACATCACCAGCCCTCTCAACAGGCTGTTTGCTGGAGCTGCAGGAGACCTCATGCCCTCCAGGTGTAGCTGGCTCCTCCATGCTGAGGCACCGGGTGTACCCCGCCAGGTACAGGGAGCGGGTGAGGTCCACTAGCACCAGGGACAGGCAGGAGGCCACCACACAGGCAGCAGCCATGACCAGGAAGGTGACTCTGAAGCAGTGAGCTCCATGGCACATCAACGCCGGGCCTCCTGAGGCTGGTGCAGGCGCAGGAGCGGGACTGACGGGGAAAGGCGGAGAGGAGGCAGCCTCGTGCTCTGCCTCGTAGTCGTAGAGGTAGCCAGCGATGCAGACGGAGAGCAGGTACGAGCCGGTGGGGTTGGTGATGGTGAGCCAGTTGTACAGCGTGCCGAAGTGCCGCAGCCCAAACACCTCCGACGCCACCGCGGGCATGAGGCCCCACTGCGACCCATACGCCAGCCCAACAATGGCAGAGCCCACGTACAGCGAGCCAGGCAGCGCGGAGGCGAAGAGCAGGTGGCCCGCTGCCATGGCGAGCTGTGTGGCGGCCATGAAGGCAGGGCGCGGCACGGCCCGCTCGTGCAGGAAGTGCTCTGAGATGTACCCCGCTCCCACACGGCCGAGGAAGTTCCAGATGCTCATGAGCGACACAAAGATGCCCACGGCCTGCTGCTCGTAGCCCAGTGACCGCCCCACCTGCCCCAGGTTGTTGATGGCTGTGAGGCCCGACCCCGAGGCGAGCGTCATGGCTGCATAGATGAGCCAGAAGGGCAGCGTCTGCACTGCCTGCCACAACGTGTGATCGTCCCCCACCTGAGGAAAGGCTGTAGCAGCTCCTGAGTGATCGCTGCTGGGGTCATGTTGCTCTGACCATGCCTCACTCTCCCTGGCTTTGAGCGGAGCAGCATGTGGTGCAGCAGCAGTCCGCACTCCACTGCTGCCACTGCCCACCAATGGCTGCCTCTCCTCTTCCTCCTGTGTGTGCCGCTCACCCATCACCCTCTGCCTCACTACAGCACGCCTATCAGTGCCTTCCTGTCCTGCTCCTTTGCCACTCAGCCGTACTTCTAAACCACTGCGGCTTGCCTGAGCTGCCTCTAGCCCTCCTGCTCTGACATTTCCCCCTTCCCCATGCGCCATCCCCTGACTGCCGTTGCCCTCCTCCACGGCCTCCCCTGCTGCCAGCCTGGCGGAATGCACGGCGCGCTGCTGCTCCGCGACCACCTCTTGACTGACTGCAATGCGGGCGGGCCACGCCAGGATGGCAAGCGCGCCGAGCGAGATGAGCGCGCTGACGTGCCAGGTGACGTGCACGGAGTGGTCCAGCAGGCTGGCGGCGAGCAGGTAGAGCGCCAGGCCCACGCCTGCTGCCAGCACCGCCATGAGGTTCGCGCGCTCTGAGGGCTCGCTGGCGGGCGGCAGCTGGTGAATGGCGGGCGTGGCGAGCACGGCGACGAGCGACGGCAGCCACGCCGCCATGAGCAGAAACGCGTCGCGGTTGGGCGCGTAGAGCGCGAGGTAGAACTGCGTGAACAGTGCGCCACTCAAACCGATGAAGCCCTGCCGTGGAACGAGGGATGGGAGGATGCGCAACCACGGGGAGAGGGTGGGTGCGCCAGAGAGTCGACTGTGAATGTGCGTGGAGAAAGCACAAGTGCGGAGGGGAACGTCGATTAAAAAAGGATAATCAAGAACCGCAAATCCGTGTCGAAAAGCGAAAACAAGCGATACCTTGAGCAGGCCAACTACAGGGCCGCGGCTGTGCGGAAAGTTCTTGACGCAAGTGACGAGGCCCGCCGTGTTGAAGAAGGTGGCGCCGTTGGTGCCCACGCAGATGAACGCCATCACCACCCACACTGGCGGCTGCCACGCGCCACCCAGCCGCCCCGTCAGAACGAGCCACAAGAAGCCGTAGCCAATCACGTTCAACACGGCACCGATCGCCAAAACGACCCATGTGGGTGCGATGTCACCAACAAATCCTGACACAATACCTACGTTTCCGCCAATATCCTTCGCCATGCCAACCATGTCGAGGATCTGCTGGTTGTAACCCAGCGTTTCCTTGAAGCTCTGTGAGTACAGCCCGAACATGTAGCTGACGCCTGAACACGCCTCCACCCATGACGCTGCCGCGAGACAGAACCATCGATTCGAGAAAAGCGCGAACCACCACCGCGGATGCAACGCGAAGCGCAAAAGTTTTGAGCCGTTCAGTGGTGTGGTGTTATCCCACGGCGAGCCTGACAAAACTGCCGCCATAAGATGGCCATAACTCTCAGCTAAGGCCGAAGGAGGGGGTTGTGATTAGGGCCAGTTTGGTTTGGCCCCAGCAACAAGTCTTCTTGGGGTGGGCGGAAATCTGGTGGAGACGTGGAATTTTGGACCACTGCCGTTTTGCCACGCAACAAAGCTGTAACTCAGCGAAATGCATCAACACATATTTTCGTGAAGTTCGTCCAACCGGTTTGATCACCCATCATGGCCGACAGCCCGTTCGAGTTTGCCCAACTGGTACAATCAAGTGCCTGGTCATTTCCAAATTCTAGAATACCTACTCTCAAACAGCCATTCTTGAATTTCTCGTTGTGGAATGGCGACCATGCAAACAGACAAGGCATTTCGCCTGAACCTGAACGTTGCATCTGGGTCGTTAGCAGCTCTTTTGCTGGCCATTTCCACCGTTCTTGTTAGCATTCTTGCTGCCAGGTTCCCGTCCCGCACCGATTACTATGCACAGCAAATGACATGCCGGCTTTACTACAATCAGGGAGCTCCTAAGTGAGTGTTTGCAGCGTTTTGAGCAGCACCTTCTACTAATCCGTACCAAATAACACCTTACGTAATGTTTTGTCCCACTTCTATCAGTGAAATCGAGTGCCTCAGCCGCTGGTGTGCGAATGCTGCAAACTGGCCATTCGCTCGTTGCAATGTTACTCAAGGATTAAAGGGTGAAGGATATGACCCTTATTACAATCGCGCTTACCTTTCTGAGAACTTCCCTTTTGACAAGAGCAGCATGTCCCTTTCCTGGGCGTCGATGTCTTTAATCACTATAACACTCGTGTTAGAGGTAAGCAGAGTCGTTTTGGGACCCCTGGACCGCCTGTGTTTTCTCTATGTTCCTTATGGAAGTACAACATTGCAGGTCATAACTCAACTGCTGGACATGATCAAGCCGAAGAAGAAATCCTTATCCTACTCAAAACGATATCGCGTGTTCCTCCATGCTTGTTGTGCGACATCATGGTTCGTGACCTGTATAGCATTTCAACTGTGTGAAAGGATACCCTAGCGTAACATCACCATTTCTCGATGCAGGATAAGCAGTGCAGTTGCAGAGGCTTTGCTCATCTACGGATCGTCAAAAACATCAGAAACCTGGGGGTTGTACAACACAACTGAAGGATTGTGGATGGCCGCTGCTGTAATCAGCGGCCTTGCATTTCTGTCGTCTTCCTTATTCCACTATTTGAGGCATCGGCACCTGCGGTACATTAAGACTGCTCCAGTATCAGGTATGGGGAATTTCATTCTGGATTTGATACGTATTTGGTTTTGTGACGGGTCGTGTAGCTTATGCGTGTAAGCTTCAACAGGAAACCTGGATACCCGGCAGGGAGAATCGGTATTGCAGCATGCGAAGCAGCCTATGGACCAGCTTGTGTCATCAAGGGATCAGCCAGCAATTGGCGTTACTGGCTCAGTTTCAGGCTCTCCTATATCATCTAACCTAACCCCAAATGCAGAAGCTTCAACGACCGCTGGCTTTGTGCATGCGGCAGCAGGGCACAGGGCATCCTCAGATCCATCACAGCAGAAAATGAAGTCAAAGGGAACCGATTTTAGTTTGGAGGAGCTCCAGCAGGCAACATTAAATTTCTCTGTTAAGAATCTTCTCGGTCGGGGTGGCTTCGGTGAAGTATACAAAGGAGTACTGGCAGGTGGTCAGACTGTTGCTGTCAAGAGAATTCACAGGCATAAACTGCTGCACGGAAGAGACGAGTTCAAGTCAGAGGTGTGTCTTGTCGCATCAACGAAGAGCAAATAAAACTTGTCTTTTTCATCCAATGGCATGCTTAACATTGTGATGGTTTCAGGTTGAGATTCTCAGCAGAGTTCATCACCGGAATCTTGTGCGGATACTGGGGTACCACATTGGGGAGACAGAAGAACTTATTGTCTTTGAGTTCATGGCTAATGGATCACTCGACCACCACCTGCATGGTCAGTAAGTGGTGTGTCATTGTCATGCATTACGTTTACACTGACTAGAGTTCTTACAGGCAATACTTGCACACCCATTGGCTGGGAAAGAAGGCTTCAGATGGCAATTGATGCAGCGAAGGGTTTGGTAGGTTCCCCAAAAATTACAGGCATTCGCTGATGGAGGACAGCTCGAAACCCTTTTTTTTGTCATGAGAGCAATCTTTAGCTGATTGCGACGTTTCTTTGTCATGCTGTGTTTTTCAGGCATATCTTCACCATGACTGCTATCCAAAAGTGGTGCATCGTGACATCAAAGCTTCTAATATTCTTCTTGATGCGAACATGAATGCTCAGGTCTGGAAGGACAGTTCGCATTCACTGAAATTCCTTGTTCCAACTTGTGACATTGTTTCCGATCATGCAGGTTGGTGACTTTGGCCTTGCACGCTTGTTGCAAGATGATTCTGAGCATGTAACTACGAGAGTCATGGGCACCATCGGCTACTTGGCCCCGGACTATGCATTCTCAGGGCAATTGACGGAAAAGAGTGATGTTTACAGGTAACACTCAACTGCCCGATTTTTGTGATATCTGCAGGTCATATTCTAAACTGCTCTATGCCACGCAGTTTTGGTGTTCTACTGCTGGAGCTCCTTACAGGGAGACAGCCTGTTGATGTCACAGCTTCGACGTTTCAAGGCCAAAGTCTTGTAGAATGGGTATGTTTCCCAGAATGCTGGCGCACAGTCTGAAGCTTTCATTGGATTCAACTTGGTTGACATGACTCACGCGGTCCCATTTGGGGCGTAGATTTTAACTTTATTGCAAGTTCTGCTAACCCTATCATTTTCTTACCATCATCTGATGTGTTTTTCTTTCACTTGTAGGCCTGGCAACAGACAATTGGTTCAGAGTCCATAAATGCGATTCTGGATCCACGACTGAACAACGTGTACAACATTGATGAGGCTCTGTGTATGTGGCGTGTTGCATTGGACTGCGTCAATCACATTGCAAAGAAACGACCAACTATGGATAAGGTATGCTTAACTATTAAGTTTAGCAGGGCTGGCGGATGTGTATATTTTCATTTGAAACCTTCATGCAGGTTGCCAAACTACTCCAAGATGCAAGGAAAGATGAACATGTCCCACAAATGATATGTGGAACAGATACTGCATCAGTCGTTTCTGGAGGCGCTGTTGAAATAGCTGTCAGCAGCAGTTTGCCAGATTCATTTTCTGAGCCGTTGAGTGGTGGAGCGGACTCTACAATCTCGACAACATTTCAAGCCCTTGCAAGCCCTTGCATACAGCATGGTTCCTCAAGCCTAAGTATGAGCGATGAGCCCGAAGTTCCCGGAGAGGTTGAGTGGAGCCACCGGCTGGATATGCTGAAGCAAGCAAATGCTGCGATTAGTCCTACCACAGAGTGGCCACGTGTGGACATGCATAGTGGGATTGTTCCTGAGAACGATAGTGTCGAGTGGAGCAGTAGATTGGAGCAGCTGCGACAAGACGCTCACAAGTAGATGGGTTATGCTGACCCCATATTTTCTAATCAGACTGATTGTCTTGTAGGAGTTAAATGTACAATTCTTCCATAGACTTGTCCAGGCCTCTGGATAGGATTTGGGGTACTCTTCCTCGTAAGGCCAACACCCAGCTGTTACTCTTTCAGTAAGGGTGCTTCACAGGAACTGCTCTTAAAAATCAGGGTGCAAACAAATTAAAACAACTGTTAGATAGTTTTGCTGAGCATACTATGTAGGGTGTTAGTGTTGCAGTGTGTTGAGTCATCGTTGTTATGTGGAGGACCCAAGTTCGATACCTGTCGTTTTTATCTGACGTAGAAAATGTGTTTTACGCGACCAAACCTAGTATCCTCTCTTAGATCGAACTCGATTTCATCAGTGCTACTACACCACATAGCTCTGAAATATCAGTGTCATACAATCGATCACTTTTTTTGGTAAGGGTCGAAAACAAAACCAGTCTTGTAAAAAAGGGTGCATCGTAAAACCCGCCCTTATAGTAAGGGTCATAAGGGTGAATCACCCTGATATCGAGAGGCCAGGACTTGTCTATTGTGCAGACAAGCACACATCACCAAGCTGCAAGCAGAGTGAGCATAACATTGACATGTGCATCACAATGCGAACTTCATTCATAATTGCTTGCAAAGATGGAAGAGCACACCTGTCTAACATAACGCTTCCCATAAGCGCACCATTGTTTTCTACAAACTACAGTCAGCGCACTTGCACAATCCCTGCTGCAACCAGCTTTTGGATTTTGGCCATGACCATGGGGTTCTTTTGGTGCTGCATGGCTGCCTGAGGGTTTTCCTGGAAGTCTGTGAGCACCTGGCGCATGACTGGGTCCGTGAGAATGGACTGGATCTCAGGGTCCTGCATCGCTTTCGCCTGCCTCTCTTTAAGCTCCTCTGGCGCAATGTCCCCCCTGTTGGCCTTGCTGATCTGCTGCACGCAGCTGATGAGGACAAAAACCGAGGAACAAATAGGATCAGAAACGGATTTCGACCCCAAAGAACCGGCCTATTGAATTACAAACTCAGTGGCTCACCTCCTAATGCCATCCAACAGCTCCTGGTTTCCCGGTTCCACCTTGAGGCCCTGCTGGTAGGTCTCCATGGCGTGGTCATACTCCTTCATGAAATACTCTGCTGCGCCCTTCCTCAAGTACCCCTTCACAAACGACTCGTCCAATGCAATGCACTTCTCCGCATCCTTCTTTGCCTCCGGCATGGCGCCCAACTTGATGTAGCACGCTGCTCGGTTGCTGTAAGACTGATGGTGGAATGGCAAAGGCGGTTCAGCAAAGGTGTGTCAACATCGAAGTGCAGGGAGGGACAGGGAAATAGGAAAGTCAGAATGCCATCAGATACGGTAGGTAGAAAGGAGGAACGGGACAAGGCACAAAACAAAAGTAAGGTGACAGCATATGAAGGCACACCTTGACGTCTTTAGGATTCCTCTTAATGGCCTCATTGTAGTGTTTAACTGCCTCAGGGAACTTCTGCAGCTTGAACTCCTCGTTGCCTGGACCAGGGAAGGGTGGTACGGAAAAGCTCAGGTTCAATCAACCAGGAGGAACATGCAGAGCAGTGAGGAGCCCGAAGTACACTGAGGAACATGAAGAGAGGTGAGGGGAATGAAGAGAAATGAGGACATCAAACACGCATGCACCACCAACACCTGTCCTTGACAAGAATTTCTTTGTATATTGAAAAAAGCAGCAGAAGAGGTAGTACCCTTCTCTCTTTCCTGGTCGGCGATGACTGGATCGTAGTACTCCTGCTGTTCCAGCTCCTTCCTTGCCTTCTCTGCCTCATTGAGCTTCTTCAGTGTGTCGGGATTGCGATGCTCCGTAAGGGCCTGCCCCCATAAGAAAAGACAGATGCATCTATTTAGGTAGACGACCAATGGATGGTGATGGCGCATTAATGCCCGGCAAGAGGAGCTAATGGTTGCACACGCAGGAAGCAACGGAATCAGATGGTGCGACACAAGGGTGAGGGGGATGGGGGGCCAGATGTGACCTTATTAAAGGCAGCAATGGCAGGCTCGTAGTCCTGGGCTGTCTTGGCCTGCTTCACCAGCGCTGTCCCCTTGCGAGTGAGCGCCCTCGCCACCACCTTGAAGTCCGCATGCACCTCTCGACCCCGCTCCACCGCCCTGTCACAGTCTGCTATGCACTCTGCGTACTGGAGCAAGGGAGGAGCGCGGGAGTGAGGAGGGAGCAGCGCAGCATGCAATGTTTAATTTGAAAGAACATGAAGAGAGAAAAGCAGACTCTCCCACACTCCTTCACCTCCACATTCCCCGTGGCAGCGGCGCCTCACCTTGCCCATTTCAAGGAACACGGCGGCGCGGTTGGTGAGGAAGGTGACGTCAGAGTCGTCCAGCTCGATGGCCTTACTGTAGTGCTCCACGGCGCTCTCAAACTCCTTGCGCTTGTACGCCGCGTTGCCCGCCTCCTTCTCCCTCACCGCCTCCTGCCTCCTCGCCTTCGCCTCCCTCTCCTCGTCTGTCAGCGCCTCCTCCATCGCCTCCGCACCTCCCGCTTCCTTCTCCTTCTCCTTCTCATCGTTCCCCGCTCTGCTCTCCCCCTTGCCGCCCTCCTCCCCCCTGCCCTCGGCGGCGAACGCGGCGGCGTCGTCCGCGGATGCGGCGGAGCGGATGCTGATGCCCAGCGCGGCGCCCAGCACGTCCATCATGCGCGGGTCGCTCAGGTGCGCGTTCAGCAGAGCGGGGTTGCTCTGCACGGCGCTCACCGTAGCGCGGAACGCGGGGTCGCTCAGGTGCTGCCGCGCGCGCGGGTCCGCGTGCAGCCGCGCCCAGAAGTCGGGACCCTGCGGGCAAGGGGGGGTGAGCGGGAGAGTCAGCTATGGTGCGCGAGCATCCCCGCCCGCCTTCCTCTTCCAATTCTCCTTTGCACTCACCTGAAACGCCTTCGCAAGCGGATTTCCCCCCTCTCCGCCCGCCTCGTCGGCGGCCTGCGCGGCCTTGGCGTCCGCCAGCCCCGCCTGCAGCACGGCGCTGCTGGGCTCCAGCGCCAGCCCGCGCTCGAACGCCTCCACGGCGCGCGCGTACTGGCGCAGCCCGTGCAGCGCGGCGCCCAGGCGGCTGTAGCCCTTGGGCCAGTCGGGGCGCAGCTCCACCGTGCGCTCCGCGTCCGCCAGCGCGTCGCCGTAGCGGTGCAGACTCGCGTACGCCGCCGACCGGTTGCTGCGAGCAAGGGGGCGACGAGAGGCGAGACAGGTGACGTGAGCAGCGGGGAGAAGGCAGAGAAGATGACTGACGGGGTTGACGCTGAGGGTCCGGCAGCTACCGAGGACGACTGGCAGAACCAACGACGACCGTGAACGTTGCTATGCGCGCGGTCGCTTCGCAGATCACACGAACACGAACAAGATACCGCGAGATGCGGCGCTGGCAGGTGAGGTGAGCGCGTGAGTAGCGAAGAAGGGGGGGGGGGCGGGAAGGACGCACCTGTAGAGCACGTGGTTGTCGGGCGCGAGCTTGATGGCGTCCGTGAAGTGATCCACGGCTTCCTCAAACCTCCCCGCCGAAAACGCGGCGTTGCCTCTCGCCTTCGCTTCGTCAGCCATGCTTTCACCTTACCCCTCGACTAATTACGTTCGTGATGACCAGTGTTGGCAGAAAACGCAGAAATGAAGTGGAGGCTGTAGCTAGATGGAGTTATGGATAAAGCTCCGATTGGCAAAACCAAACGAGCAGAAACTGGAAGAACCCAGATGGAGGCGCGCCTTCAGAAGAACCCATCTCTCGAACTTTCTAAAACGCATCCTCGATATTCGCCACCTATTTGCTTCTCACATGCAAACAAGAAATTTAGGATGAGCATCCTACATCAAAGCAATCTAGTTAGCAGATACAATTAAGTTGGGCCTAACTTCAAGACTCAAGCCAAGATGCAAGTACCTTCAAACAAGTAGAGCCGCTCACGACCCTAGAAAACTTTTATAGAATTCTCGCATTTGACTGTCATTTCAACCCTGAACTCCAAAATCGAGTCGACGCAAGGATTTTTAGGTTTGGGGGTCAACGATGTTTGGAAGTGAGCGCGCCCCGGGCGCTCGCTGGTTTCTGCCCGTCGTGGGCCTGGAGCGTGCGTAGGTTTCTGCCAGCCATGCGCCCCGCGCGCCCTGCTGTCCTGCGCGGCCCGCGCGCCCTGCTGCGGTGCGTGGCGACTGCGGTGCGCGAGGCTTCTCTCCTCTGCACGCATATCTGCAGCCGCGGCGCAGCCCCTACCCTGCCCCCCCCCCCCCCCCCCCTCCCTCTCTCTGCTGCGCGTGCAGCAGTTGGGCAGGGGGGGGGATGTGAAGGGGAGGCCGCAACTACAGCGCCAACCTCCTCCCTCTCCCTGCTGCGCGTGCAGCAGTTGGGGGGGGGGGGGAGGGTAGGGGGAGGAGGGTGACTCAGCTGCAGCAACTGCCGCCACGCCACCTCCCCTCTCTCCTCACTGCTGCTGCTGTTGCTGTGGGGGGAGGTTAAGGGGGTGGTGTGCGTTCAGCCGCCTCCTCCTCATTTGCCCTCTGCTACTTCCGCTGCACTCCGCATGGTGTACCCCGTAAGGGGGCGTTACTTTTAAGATACTAAGCTAGTTGGGCTTAGAAGCCATGGCTAGAGTGACTTAGTAGCTTAGGTTTAGGGTTGAAGAGGGATGTCGAGAGAGTTCAAAGGGAGAAAAGGTGTTCAATAAGGAGAGAAGGTACAAGGTTATAGGCAAAGCAAGCAAGGTGCATCACCAAATAATGTAACACTACACTAACTACTGCTACAAGCAGTTTATATAAGAAATATATTTCAACACACCCCCTAAACTGCTTGTAGCAGGAAGCCAATGCAGAGACACTCCCTGAAGGGGTAGACCAAGCACAGCAGAAGGACCTCTCCTTCTGAGGATGAGGAGGCGACGTGATGAGGAGGAGGAACTGTGAGAGGAGAGGCGATGGGAGGCGACGGCTGAAGCTGCAGACACACGGGCAACAGGAGCGGCTGGCACAGTGGCTACCGGGACAGCGCCCCGGACTACTGGAGTAACAGGCTCCGCGGCTAAGACGAGCGGCAGGAGCAACGGACCCACGGGCGACAGGCGCAGCAGGCTCTCTGGGCTACCAGGACAGCGCCCCGGACTACAGGTGCTGCGGACGACAAGACGGCAGCCTCCGCTCAACCTCCCCCAACTGTCCCACCCCCCTTTCACACACCCCTTGCTATACCCCAAGCTCCACTCCCACGGCACCCTCCTTAAACCCTAAACCCCCTGCTCCCACACATCCACCCCCCTCAGCGGTAGCTGCAGCAGTGGGAGACGGAGGAGGAGGAGGAGCTGCAGGTCACCCCCATGCCCGCCACCCCCAAACCCTAACGCAGGTAGGAGCGCGGGAAGCAGCGGGGGCGACGCGTAGGTCGTCAGGGGCGAGCGCGGAGGTCCCTGAGGGCGGCACGCGGGTCCAGAGGAGGGGCGCGCGGGTCCAGGGGGACGGGCGCGCGCGTCCCCGGGGGCGGCGCGCGGCTCCGCTGGGCGCCGCGACGAGTCAGCGGGGGGCCGCGCGCGGCTCCCCAGGGCGCCGCGACAGGGCAGTGGGGGGGCCGCGCGCGGCTCCCCAGGGCGTCGCGACGGGGAAACGGGCAATTGATCTTTAATTTTTTCTATTTGAATAAACCATTGTTCGGTAATTCTGTAAACTAAAGGAGACTTGTCTCTTCAATCATGTGGATAATTCTGAATTATTATCTGGGCGCCGCGACGGGGAAACGGGGGCCGCGCGTGGCTCCCCAGAGCGCCGCGACAGGGCAGTGGGGGGGCCGCGCGCGGCTCCCCAGGGCGCCGCGACGGGGACGGGAGAGGGCGCCGCGACGGGCGACGAAACCGCCGCGCGCCTCGGGGCGCACGGCGGGCAGAAAACCGGAAGCAGTAGGCGGGCCCACAGGCCAGGAGCATAAATGCTCTGAAACCATGTTAAGATACTAAGCTAGTTGGGCTAAGAAGCCATGGCTAGAGTGACTTAGTAGCTTAGGTTTAGGGTTGAAGAGGGATGTCGAGAGAGTTCGAAGGGAGAAAAGGTGTTCAATAAGGAGAGAAGGTACAAGGTTATAGGCAAAGCAAGCAAGGTGCACCACCAATGTAACACTACACTAACTACTGCTACAAGCAGTTTATATAAGAAATATATTTCAACAGTTACTACACGTAGAGCATGTTCCTACACCTCGTATCAAGAGAACCTCGTATCAGGCTCACACATAAAATTCCCCTAAACCCAAAACCTCTCGCTAGTTTTACTAGGCAAAAAGTACATTCTTGATACGAGGTGGCCTGATATGAGGTCGTAAGAACACGCCCTTATACCTGCAAACAATTATGGGGGCGTGTCAAAATATGTTCGTCATATTTTATTTACTTGTTTGCGGTTTGTATTGTAGTTATCTAGCCTTCTTTGTGGTGCACCACTTCTTGCATTGTTTCTTGTATAACTTGGGCCTTTGGACCTTTAGTCAAACCTCTTCTGTGCCTAACCTTCCAGCCATGGTTCCTATGATTCCTGTCTTTGTCTAGGCTATTTCGACAGATTAGAGTACACTCACACAAAATGTCTGAAAGAACACAGTAGGTACAAACTAAAAGGCTGAATAATCAGCCAAAAGGCTGCCGAATCAGCCAGGCTAGATAAAAAGAAGTCGGATTTTATTAGCGTAAAAAGGCTGATATCTAGGGGGCTGATACTGACCGAACTGACCAACACATCATTTTCTCTGTAAAAATACAGTCAGTACCAGGGCCCTAGATATCAGCCTTTTTTCAATGATTCAGCGTAAAATCTGGCTTTTTAAGAACAATTGGCTAAATCCGAAGTTTTTTTCTTATGTACTTTAAATGTTTTTTTCAGCCATTTTATTTTTGGTGAGTGTACGTTGATCTTGTAGGTCTTACTAAATCCTCAAATGTGCCCGTTACCTCAGCCTATCACCCCAACCAACCTGGCCCACGCGATTCTCTCATGCCGCCCCCCTACCACCTCAACATCTCGCCCCTACTGGTCGCATATTTCCCCTCCCCAGACCACCTCTTTCTCAGCCCAGCCCACCTTGTTTCTTCCCCAAGCACGCGTCTTCTAGCCTACCCGCTTCTCCCGCCCCTCCCCTCCAACCTGCCTCTCCCGCCCCTCCCCGCAGCTCACCCGCTCCTCTCGCACCCACTTGCTTCTCTCGTGCCCTGTTTACTAGATCTCGCTACTCCTTGCTAGATGAACTTTCCTGCACATGTGTGGATCCTTCCGCGTCTTGAGGCTAGGAGCACTCGTTCTGAGAAATTTTCTTCCGCCGGGTCATGTGGCTGCGCTTTCCTGGGCCTATGGCCAAGCCAGAAAGGGCGTGGGAGGGTTGCGAGCATCATTGGTCATCGGCGCGCATGAATGAAAAGCGCCCGCAGCTTCCTGCACACGTGCGAATCCTTCCGCGTTCTGGGGCAGGATGCGATCGTGAGCGTTTTTCTTCCACCAAGTCACGTGGCTGTGCTTGTCTAGACTGTTGCAAAGCCAGCAAGGGCATGGGTAGGTTGCAAGCATCATCGGTAATCGGCGCTCGCGAATGAAGAGCGTGTTAAACTGTAGTATGCTTGTAGGCTGTAGTGGGGTAGCCAATATGGGGTACAACCCCAACTAGGGTTTCACATTTGTACCCAAACTTCTGCTAGTTCATCATTCTTGCCTAGTGATTCTGACATGGTATTCAGAGCAGGAGGTCCCTAGGACCTACCGATCGTTTTTTTTTAGGGCCCACCACCGCTCGCATGCGGTTACCACGCTACCCCGTGCCCTAGCCTCGTAGCGCCCTCGTGCGCCCTCGTTAGCGCCCTCGCGCGCACCCTCGTTAGCGCCCTCGCGCGCACCCACGTTAGCGCCCTCGCGCGCCCCTTCGTTAGCGCCCTCGCGCGCCCCTTTGTTAGCGCCCTCGCGCGCCCCTTGCTAGCGCCCTCGCGCGCCCCTCACTAGCGCCCTCGCGCGCCCCTCACTAGCGCCCTCGCGCGCCCCTCGCCGAGCCGCCCGCTCGCAGCCCGCCCGCCCGCTCGCTGCCCGCTTCGCGGCCCGCTCACTACGCAGCCCGCCCGCCCGCTCGCTGCCCGCTTCGCGGCCCGTCCGCTCCGCAGCCCGCTCGCTCGCTGCCCGCTTCGCGGCCCGCCCGCTTCGCAGCCCGCTCGCTCGCTGCCCGCTTCGCGGCCCGCCACTTCGCAGCCCGCCCGCCCGCTCGCTGCCCGCTTCGCGGCCCGCCCGCCTCGCAGCCCGCTCGCCCCGCTGCCCGCTTCGCGGCCCGCCCACTTCGCAGCCCGCCCGCCCGCTCGCTGCCCACTTCGCGGCCCGCCCGCATCGCAGCCCGCTCGCCCCGCTGCCCGCTTCGCAGCCCGCCCGCCCGCCCGCTGCCCGCTTTGCGGCCCGCCCGCCTCGCAGCGTCGCCCGCCCGCCGTGCTGCCCGCTTGCAGCGCCGCCTGCCCGCCGCGCTGCCCGCTTCCCGGCCCGTCCGCCGCGCTGCCCGCTCGCAGCGTCGCCCTCCCGTCGCACTGACCGCTTGCAGCCTCGCCCTCCCGTCGCACTGCCCGCTCGCAGCGTCGCCCTCCCGTCGCACTGACCGCCCTCCCGTCGCACTGACCGCCTGCCCGTAGCGCCAGCCTCGCCCGCTGCTCTCTATCCGTGCACAGTCGCCTTCCCCTGCTGCGGCAGCTTGCGTTACTCTGTCACACTGTCGCTATGGCTTCCATTCGCGTGCTGTCGTTCGATGCTGAGGGCCGCCCTGTGCGTTTCACCGCTTGGCTAGATGACCTGCAGCTGTTTCTCCTGAGCGATAGCAAGGAGCATGTGTCGCTCTATGACTACGCGTCTGGTGCTGCGCCTGCCCCTCCTGCCACAGCTGAGCTTAGTGTTCGTTCCCACTGGCAGACTCGTGACGCAGCTGCTCGCCTAGCCATTCGCAGTCACCTGCCGTTAGCTGAGCTAGAGCATTTTGGCGACTGCAAATCCGCTAAGGCCCTGTACGACGCTGTCGTCGCTCGCTACTCCTCGCCTGCCACAGCCGAGCTTAGCCGCCTCATGCTGCCGTACCTGTTCCCCGATCTGTCCACCTTTACTACAGTCGCCGATCTTATCACCCACCTTCGCACTAGTGATGCTCGCCTGCGTGCCGCCCTTCCCACCGAGTTCTGCGCTAAGAACCCCCCTCCACTGTACTGGACACTCCACTTCATAGTCACCCGTCTCCCTGACACCCTCCGCTCAGTTCGAGACCACTTCCTTGCTCGCTGTCCCACTGAGCTCACAGTCGCCCTCCTAGAGGAGCACCTGCTCGCGGCCGAAAAGAGCATTGTAGCTGTCGGTGCTGCTCGTGGCGCTCCTCGCACCCCCATCTTTGAGGGGTGTTCTCCCTCTCCCCTCGCTCCCTCCTACGCTGCTGCTGCTGCTGTTGACTTCCTTGGTGCTGAGTCTGTTGGCGCTGCTTCTACTCCTGGTGGGAGGCGCCGCACCGGCAAGGGCAAGGGGGGCAAAAGTGGTGGTGGTGGCGCTGGTGGGGGAGGAGGTGGGGGAGGTGGGGGGGGAGGCGGTGCTGGAGGGAGCGGTGGCGGGAGCGCTGGTGGGAGTGGGGTCGGTGGTGGAGACGGGGGCGGCGGAGGGAGCAGTGGCAGTAGTGGCGGCGGCGGCGGTGGCGGCGGTGGCGGTGGTGGCGGTGGTGGCGGTGGCGGTCGGAGCGGTGGTAGTGGTGGCGGCGGAGGTCGGAGTGGAGGCACTGGCTCTGGCCAGAGCTCCCAGCAGCAGCAGCGTCCCCAGACGACCCAGCAGCTTCGTGAGTGGCTTGCTCAGCGTGGGACGTCGGGGGCCAGTGCCCGCTGTTCTTATGTCATTCGCACAGGTGACCGCAAGGGACAGACGTGTGGGAGGTTCCACACCCCGTACCGCTGCTTCTCCCGCCTTGACGACGCTTGGCGTGAGGAGATGGGTGCGGATGTTGAGCGCCCCCGCTGGGCTGAGCTCATGAGGGCTGGTGTTGATGTCTTTGCTCTTGACTATGATGCTATTATTGCTACCATGTATGCATTGACTGTTAGTGCCGAGGGAGACTGTTACTTGTGTGTGCCGCCTGACCCAGGTATAGAGCCCGCTGCCCTGGGTACTAGTGAGTCTGCTCTCTCTGGTATGGTGCCCCCTGTACTTGCTCCCTCCAGTGCTGTCCCTGCTGCTTGTGAGTCTGCTCTCTCAGGTACAGCACCCACACAGACTCCTCTCTCAGGTACCGCACCGGCTGAGGCCTGTCACACCTTCACCCTTGACTCAGGTGCTTCCCGTTGCTTCTTTCGTGACAGTACTGAGCTCACACCGCTTCCTGCACCGGTCCCAGTCTCCTTGGCTGACCCCTCTGGGGGCCCAGTCCTTGCCCAGTCCACCACTGTCCTCCCTTGTCCGGCGGTTCCGTCTGGCTCGTTTTCGGGTTTCCACCTCCCCTCGTTCTCGACGAACCTGGTGAGCAACGCTGTCCTCCAGGATCAGTGGGTTGACACCTTTACCCCTGGCGGACAGCGTGTGGCGATCTGCACGTGCTCCAGGACCGGCCGTCACCTGGCTACGTTCACCCGTCGGCCGGGGTCGAGTCTCTACACACTGACCACTGCGTCTCCCCAGGTAGCTGCTGTCGGTCAGGTGTCTGCGTCAGGTCTGGTGGCCCACGCCTGTGAGTGTCGTTCCCTGTCGCACCAGACTCTTCTCTGGCACCACCGCCTGGGTCACCCCTCCTTGCCACGCCTTCGTGGCATGCACCGTCGCCTCCTTGTGTCCGGTCTTCCCAGGTCCCTCCCTCCCCTCCCTGCCTCGCCTGCGCCGCCTTGCCTTCCTTGCGTCGAGGGGCGGCAGCGCGCCGCTCCTCACTCCTCCTCGTTCCCCCCGACAGAGGCTCCTCTGGAGACCCTCCACCTGGACGTGTGGGGCCCAGCCCGCGTTCGTGGTCAGGGCGGTGAGCGGTACTTTTTGCTGGTTGTCGACGACTACTCGCGTTATACCACGGTCTTCCCCTTGCGCACCAAGGGTGAGGTCCCTGCTGTTCTGATCCCTTGGATCCGCACGGTTCGTCTCCAGCTCCGCCGCCGTTTCCGGACGGATCTTCCTGTCCTGCGTCTGCACTCTGACAGAGGTGGTGAGTTTTCCTCCGATCTCTTGAGGACCTTCTGTCAGGCGGAGGGCATCGAGCAGACCTTCACGCTTCCGGACTCCCCGCAGCAGAATGGGGTTGCTGAGCGCCGCATTGGCCTGGTCATGGAGGTCGCTCGTACCTCCTTGGTCCACGCGGCGGCTCCCCATTTTCTGTGGCCGTTTGCTGTCCGGTACGCCGCGCATCAGCTCAACCTCTGGCCCCGTGTCTCCTTGCCGGAGACCTCGCCCACACTGCGTTGGACGGGGGAGGTTGGCGATGCGTCGCGCTTCCGGGTGTGGGGTGCTCGTGCCCTTGTCCGCGATACGTCTGCGGACAAGCTCTCCTCCCGCACACTTCCCTGTGTCTTCCTTGGCTTTGTCCCTGACGCGCCTGGCTGGCAGTTTTACCACCCCACCTCGCGCCGGGTCTTCGCCTCTCAGGATGTCACCTTTGACGAGTCGGTACCCTTTTACCGTCTCTTCCCCTACCGCACTGCCCCCCTCCCTCCCCCGCCGCTTTTCCTTGCTCCTGGTCCCCCTCCGGTAGACCCCCTTCCCCCTCAGGGTCCTGCTCCTTCAGGTGTCTCTCAGGTAGACCCTCCTCCCGTCGCTGAGCCTGTCGAGGTCACAGGTGACTCAGGTGCTGCTGCGGGTGGTGCTGCTGGGAGTGCTGAGCCTGGGGGTGCTGGGCCTGGGGGTGCTGGGGCTGCAGGTGCTGGGACTGAGGGTGCTGGAGCTGAGGGTACGGTGCCTGAGAGTACGGAGCCTGGGGGTGCTGCGCCTGGGGGTGCTGAGCCTGCGGGTGCGAGGCCTGGGAGTGCTGGGACTGCGGGTGCTGGGGCTGAGGGTACTGTGCCTGAGAGTTTGCCGCCTGGGGGTGCTGAGCCTGGGGGTGCTGAGACTGGGGGTGCTGAGCCTGCGGGTACTGAGCCTGCGGGTACTGAGCCTGGGGGTGCTGCTACTGAGCCTACGGAGCCTCGGGTTACTGTGTCTGGGGGTGCTCCGGTTCGGGGTGCTGAGCAGTCTCTCACACCGCAGCAGCTTCGTGACTGGTACGTCCGACGCTTTCGCCGTCCTAGTGGCTCGGCTGGAGTTGGGGGTGCTGGAGTTGCTCGTCCTGGGGGTGCTCGTACTGGGGGTACTGGAGCTGCCGGGACTGGCTGTTCTGGGAGCGCTGCGACTGGAGCTGCTGGAGCTGGGGACTCTGGCGTTGGCGGTGCTAGCGGAGTTGGAGCTCCCGACTCTGGGGGTGGCGCTGCTGCTGGTGCTGCGGACCCACCTGGTGGAGCTGCTGCTGGTACTGAGGAGTCGGACGGTGGAGCTGCTGCTGGAGCTGGGGACCCGGACGGTGGAGCTGCTGCTGGAGCTGGGGACCCGGCCGGTGGAGCTGCTGCTGGTGCTGTGGACCCGGACGCTGGAGCTCCTACTGGTGCTGAGGACCCGGCCGCTGGAGTCCCTTCTGCTTCTAGAGACGCTGCGCGGCCGCGACCGTACTTCGTACCGCTCCTTCAGCAGGTTCTTGGGCAGGCTCCTCCTCCTTGTCCTCCTCCCTCCGTAGAGTGTCCTCCGCCTGTCCAGCCGCAGTCACAGTTACCGCCTGCCTCGCCTCTCCCTGCTCCCTCTCCTTATACTGGTCCCACAGGAGGTCTTACAGAGCGTCGTGAGCCTGAGTCTCGTCCTGCGTCGCCTGTTCGTCCTGCTCGCACTGGTAGTCGTGTCCGTCGTGAGCGTCCTCCGCCTGTCCCAGGCACTCACTACATGACTCTGCGTCCCTCTACTGCTCCTCGGCGTGTCCCTCTACCGTCTCCTCCTGCGTCCTCTTTGCCTGCCGTTCCGGACCCTGAGTCTGACCGGTATCGCGCTGAGCACCCTACAGTCACGCGTCTCCTTGCTACTGTTGTCACTGACCCCACCTTTGAGTCCTCGGCTGCGTCTGCTCTGGTCGCTGAGTTGGTTGACTTTGCTGCTGCCTGTCGTCTAGACTACGCTGCTAGCCTTGTCGCTGAGTCAGAGTCTGCGTCAGTCTGTCCTCCGTCCGTCGGGGGTGAGTGTGCTCTTGGCACGGACGTCCTTGAGGACAGGCAGGAGGACTTTGACTCACTTGCGGCTGCTGTACCTCATCTCGTGGCCTGGTTGCTTGCCCCTGAGGGAGACCCGGATGCAGTAGACATCCCCACTCCGCGCACCTACGCAGAGGCGATCTCGGGTCCCTACTCCTCTCAGTGGCAGACAGCCATGGACGCAGAGATGGCATCCTGGAAGTCCACAGGCACCTACGTCGACGAGGTTCCCCCTCCTGGGGCGAACATCGTCGATGGCATGTGGATTTTCAGGGTGAAGCGGCCGCCAGGTTCTCCGCCTGTCTTCAAGGCTCGTTACGTTGCTAGAGGCTTCAGTCAGCGTCAGGGGGTCGACTTCTTCCAGACCTTCTCCCCCACCCCGAAGATGACCACTCTTCGGGTTCTGCTGCACGTTGCTGCTCAGCGTGACTACGAGCTTCACTCTCTTGACTTCAGCACAGCGTTCCTGCAGGGCAGCCTGCACGAGGAGATCTGGCTGCGCCGCCCACCTGGCTTTACTGGGTCGTTTCCCCCTGGTACCCAGTGGAGTCTCCGCCGGCCAGTCTACGGTCTCCGCCAGGCGCCACGTGAGTGGCACGACACACTGAGGACTACTCTTGCGGCTCTTGGGTTCGCGCCGTCTACTGCTGACCCGTCGCTGTTTCTGCGCACAGACACGTCGCTGCCGCCGTTCTACATCCTCGTGTACGTCGACGACTTGGTCTTTGCTACTGCTGACACTGAGGCACTCGCTCGTGTGAAGTCGGAGCTGCAGAAGAGACACACCTGCACTGACCTGGGTGAACTGCGTAGCTACCTTGGCTTGTAGATCACCCGGGACAGAGCTCGCCGCACCATCACCCTGACTCAGTCACACATGGTGCAGCAGGTCCTTCAGCGCTTCGGCTTCCAGTTCTCCTCACCACAGGCCACACCTCTGGCTACCAGCCACTCGCTCTCAGCTCCACCTTCGGACGAGTCCGTAGAGCCGAGTGGCCCGTACCCAGAGCTTGTAGGCTGCCTCATGTACCTGATGACTTGCACGCGACCTGACCTCGCGTACCCTCTTAGCATCCTTGCTCGTTACGTTGCGCCTGGGAGACACAGGCGAGAGCACTGGGAGGCTGCTAAGAGGGTGCTGCGTTACCTGTGCAGTACATCAGGCATGGGGCTGGTGCTTGGAGGACGCGACAGAGTTGTCCTCACTGGTCACTCGGACGCCTCTTGGGTGGACGACCTGGCTACGCAGCGGTCGTCACAGGGTTACACCTTCAGCCTTGGCTCAGGTTCTGTCTCGTGGCGGTCCACCCGCTCTTCCTCTGTTCTCGGCTCTAGTTGTGAGGCTGAGATCTACGTCACAGGAGTTACGCTGGCTCACCTACCTGCTGACTGACTTGGGAGAGCGGCCTAGTTCTCCTCCAGTTCTGTACGGTGACAACAAGGCGGCTCTTGCCTTGTGTCAGGAGCACAGACTGGAGCACAGGACGAAGCACATTGCTCTTCGCTACTTTCTTGCTCGAGAGCTTCAGCAGCGCGGTCAGCTTCGGCTTGTGTACGTGGACTCGAAGGCCAACACTGCTGATATCTTCACCAAGGCGCTCCCGCCTAGTGATCATCAGCGGCACTGTACTTCTTTAGGCCTTGTGTCCACGTTTCCTCACTTGCTCACTGCTTGACATTCTTTGTACTGTACTTTATATATATCTTGTTGCTTGCTTGCTAGGTTTTGATCACTGTGTTGCTTGTCTTGTACTATATCTAGCACTGCATGTGAACTGGCCTTGTGGCCTTTGCTTGTGCTCAGAGTGTGGTGACGTTGTGATCCACCCTGGGCGTTGCTTTGCTTTGCTGGACTGGTCTTGTGACCCTTTGTTCTCCCCCACTTTGCCTATGGGGGTGTGTTAAACTGTAGTATGCTTGTAGGCTGTAGTGGGGTAGCCAATATGGGGTACAACCCCAACTAGGGTTTCACATTTGTACCCAAACTTCTGCTAGTTCATCATTCTTGCCTAGTGATTCTGAAAGAGCGCCCGCTGCACTTCCTGCACAAGTGCGGAGCCTTCCTCATTTTAAGACTAGAAGCGCTCGTTCTGAGCGTTTTTCTTCCGCCGGGTCATGTGGCTGCGCTTGTCTGGGCATATTGCCAAGCCAGCAAGGGCGTGGAAGGTTTGCGAGCATCATTGGTCATCGGCGCTCGCAAATGAAGGGCGCGCGCTACACTTCCTCCACACGTGCGGATCCTTGCGCGTTTCGAGGTTGGAAGCGCTCGTTCCAAGCGTTTTTCTTCCGCCGGGTCACGTGGCTGCACTTGTTTGGGCCTGTTGCCAAGCTAGCAAGGGCGTGGGAGGGTTTGCGAGCATCATCGGTCATCGGCACTCGCGAATGAAGAGCGCCCGCTACACTTCCTCCACATGTGCAGGTCCTTGCGCGTTTTGAGGCTGGAAGCGCTCGTTCCGAGTGTTTTTCTTCCACCGGGTCACGTGGCTGTGCTTGTCTGGTCCTATTTCCAAGCCAGCAAGGGCGTGGGAGGGTTGCGAGCATCATTGGTCATCGGCGCTCGCGAATGAAGAGCGCCTGCTGCACTTCCTCCAAATGTGCGGATCCTAGCGCGTTTTGAGGCTGGAAGCGCTCGTTCCGAGCGTTTTGCTTCCACTAGGTCACATGGCTGCGCTTGTCTGGGCCTATTGACAAGCCAGCAAGGGCGTGGGAGGGTTGCGAGCATCATTGGTCATCGGCGCTCGCGAATGAAGAGCGCCCGCTGCACTTCTTCCACATGTGCGGATCCTAGCGCGTTTTGAGGCTGGAAGCGCTCGTTCCGAGCGTTTTTCTTCCACCGGGTCATGTGGCTGCGCTTGTATGGGCCTATTGCAAAGCCAGTAAGGGCGTAGGAGGGTTGAGAGCATCATCGGTCATCGGCGCTCGCGAATGAAGAGCGCGCGCTGCACTTCCTGCACATGTGCGGATCCTTGCGCAATTTGAGGCTGGAAGCGCTCGTTCCGAGCATTTTTCTTCCGCCGAGTCATAAGGCTGTGCTTGTCTTAGCCTATTGCCAGCCAGCAAGGGCGTGGGAGGGTTGCAAGCATCATCGGTCATCGGCGCTCGCGAATGAAGAGCGCCCGCTGCACTTCCTGCACATGTGCGGATCCTTGCGTGCCTTGAGGCTGGAAGCGCTCGTTCCGAGCGTTTTTCTTCCACCGGATCACGTGGCTGCGCTTTTCTGGGCCTATTGCCAAGCCAGCAAGGGCGTGGGAGGGTTGCGAGCATCATTGGTCATCGGCGCTCGCGAATGAAGAGCGCCCGCTACACTTCCTCCACATGTGCGGATCCTTGCGTGCTTTGAGGATAGAAGCGCTCGTTCCTAGTGCTTTTCTTCCGCCGGGTCACGTGGCTGCGCTTTTCTGGGCCTATTGCCAAGCCAGCAAGGGCGTGGGAGGGTTGCGAGCATCATTGGTCATCGACGCTCGCGAATGAAAAGCGACCGCTGCACTTCCTTCACATGTGTGGATCCTTGCGCGTTTTGAGGATGGAAGCGCTTGTTCCGATCGTTTTTCTTCCACCGGGTCACGTGGCTGTGCTTGTCTGGGCCTATTGCCAAGCCAACAAGGGCGTGGGAGGGTTGCGAGCATCATCAATCATCGGCGCTCGCGAATGAAGAGCGCCCACTGCACTTCATGCACATGTGCGGGTCCTTGCGTGTTTTGAGGCTAGAAGCGCTCGTTCTGAGCGTTTTTCTTCCACCGGGTCACGTGGCTGCACTTTTCTGGGCCTTTTGCCGAGCCAGCAAAGGCGTGGGAGGGTTGCGAGCATCATTGGTCATCGGCGCTCGCAAATGAAGAGCGCGCGCTGCACTTCCTCCACATGTGCGGATCCTTGCGCGTTTTCAGGCTAGAAGCGCAAATTCTGAGATTTGCTTTTCCCACTGGGCCATGTGGCTGCACTTTTGTGGGCCTATTGCCAAGCCAGCAAGGGCGTGGGATGGTTGCGAGCATCATTGGTCATCGGCGCTCGCGAATGAAGAGCGCACGCTGCACTTCCTGCACATGTGCGGATCCTTCCGCGTTTTGAGGCTGGAAGCGCTTGTTCCGGGTGTATTTCTTCCACCAGGTCACGTGGCTGCGCTTGTCTGGTCCTATTGCCAAGCCAACAAGGGCGTGGGAGGGTTGCGAGCATCATTGGTCATCGGCGCTCGCGAATGAAGAGCGTCCGCTGCACTTCCTCCACATGTGCGGATCCTTGCGCGTTTTGAGGCTGGAAGCACTCGTTGCGAGCGCTTTTTTTCCACCTGGTCATGTGGCTGCGCTTGTCTGGGCCTATTGCCAAGCCAGCAAGGGCGTGGGAGGGTTGCAAGCATCATTGGTCATCGGCGGTCGGGAATGAAGAGCGCACGCTGCACTTCCAGCTCCAGCGTCTCCGGACCACCGCCGAACTCCAGGGCGGTGTCGCGCGTGTTGGCGAGGTAGGCGAGGCAGCGGTCGACCTCGCGCCAGTGCTGGTCGCTCCTCACCGTGAGGCCGCTCCCCAGCTTGCTGCAGGCGAAGGCGATGTCCGGCCTCGTCGTCGTCGCCGCGAACTGCAGCGAGCCGACCTTCTGCCGGTACTCCTCCTCCTGGCGTTCCTGCGCCTCCTCGTCATCGAAGGTGAGCTCGGCGTAGGCGTCGACCGAGACCGGCGTCTTCGGGGTCCGACCGCCCTGCTCCTCGTCGATGAAGCGCCTACGCAGCTTGTCGGCGTAGCCCTGCTGGTGCAGCCACAGCTTCCTCGCCGACCTGTCGCGCACGATCTCCAGCCCGAGGTACTTCTGCACCGGCGAAATCTCGCGCAGCTCAAAGGCGGCCTCCAGCAGCTCCTTCAGCCCCTCCAGCATCGCGGCGCTGCTGCTGGCGGCGAGCAGGTCGTCGACGTAGACCAACACCCAGCAGGCCACTCCGTCGTCACCGACCTTGAAGTACAGAGCCTCGTCGACCTGGCTCTTCTTCCACCCGGCGCCGACCAGCACGTCGTTGAGCGCCAAGTACCACAACAGCGGCGACTGCTTCAGCCCGTACAGGCTCTTCAGCAGCTTGCACACCCGGCCGGTTCCGTCGTTGAAGTAGTCCGGCTGGGACATGTAGAGCACCCGGTCGAGCTTGCTCTGCAGGAAGGCGTTCTTCATGTCGAGCTGCATCAGGTTGAGGTTGAGCACGGCGACGATGCTGAGGAAGATCCTCAGCGTCACGTAGCTGCCCACCGGCGCGAACGTCTCATCGTAGTCGGCGCCGTACACCTGCGTGAAGCCCTTCACGACCAGCCTCGCCTTCTCGCGCTCGACGGTGTCGTCGATGCGGTACTTCGTGGTCAACACCCACCGGTTCTTCATGATGTTCACTCCCGGCGGGCGTTCTACCAGCTCCCACGTGCCCATGGCGAGGAGACTGCGGATCTCTTCCTCCATGGCGGCCTTCACCGCCGGGCCCTTCCAGCTTGCCAACGCCTCCTTCACCATCATCGTCGAGATGTCCTAACGATGCTCGGGGTCGGCTAGCATATCGGGGCCGAGCTCCGGGAGCTCCTCATCCTCGTCGGCGTCGTCGTACAGCAGGTCGTCGTCGTCCTCCACGTCGTACACCGTGGTGAAGGCAGCGGGGACGAAGAAGTCGGGTGGCCTCCGAAGTCGGCCCGTACGCCGTGGTCCAGGCTGGACCTCCTCGGCGTCCCCTCCATCGTCACCGTCGTCGTTGTCCTCGGCGTCCCGCTGCAGCTCCTCGGCGTCCTGCTGGAGCTCCTCGGCGTCCTGCTGCACTTCGGTCGGCGTCCCGACCGACTTCTCCCCTGTGGTCAGCTCCCCTGCCGACTGCCAGGTTGCCGACTGCTCCTTGGTCGGCCGCGCTGCTGCCTGCTGCTTCCCCGGCGTCCCTTCTGTCGACTTCACTTCCAGGCCGACTTGCTGGGCGTCACGGCGGCCACCGGCGATGCTCTTGGTCGGCGCCACAGGCGACGCCCCACTGCTCCCCTCATCGCCGGAGGCCGACGCCGGAGTCAGCCCATGCAGATCAGCGACGAGGGGAGGGGCAGGGGAAGGGTGGACGACCTCGGCGTCCTCATCAGCAAGCTCACCGACCTCGGCGAGCAGAGGCAGCGTCGCCGTGGAGGTGTCGGGTGTGGTCGGCGTCCGTCCTGACACCGGCCCGTGCGCCAACTTCCACACCTCCAGCGACATGTCCTCGTAGAACACCACGTCCGACGTGGTGACCACCCGGTTGGCAGCGATGTCGAGGAGCTCCCATCCCTTGCTCTCCTCCGATACGCCGAGATGAAGGCCCCACCGGGCTTTCGGCTGCAGCTTCCCACCACGCTGCTGCTCGGGGACGAGGAACTGCGCCATGCAGCCCCACACGCGGGCCAGCGACAAGTCCGGCTTCTTCCCGGTGAGCAGCTGGTACGGCGTCGTCCCCGGCGTCGCCGACCGCTCCAGGCAGTTGCGGACCCAGACGGCCTGCCGCAGAGCAAGGTGCCACCAGTGGTGCTGCACGCCCATGTGCAGCAGCATCGTCCGCACCGACTCCACGACCGTCCGCATCTCCCGCTCAGCCATGCCGTTCTGCTGCGGGGTGTAGGGGCAGGTCAGGTCGTGGAGGATCCCCTTGCCGTCCACGAAGGCGGTGAACTCTTTCCCGAGGAACTCCCCTCCCCGGTCAAAACACAGCATCAGCACCGACTTCTTCGTCTGCCGCTCAACCGTCACCAGCCACTGCTCAAACTCCCGCAGCACGTCGGACTTCTTGGCGACCGGCCTCACCCACACGTAGCGGGTCTTGCGGTCCTTCAGCAGCAGGAAGTACAGGCTGCCATCCTTGGCGGCCACACGAAACGGCCCGCACAGGTCGATGTGCACGACGGCCAGGGCGTCCTCGGCGTCCGAGCCCTTGTCGGGGAAGGAGTGCCGCGCAAGCTTCCCGCCGACACACGAGACGCAGGGCGAGGCGGCGCCGGACGCCGACTTGAGGTCCAGCCCGGTGGCAACCTCGTGCTTCGACGAGCTCCGTATAGTGCCCATACCGACGTGCGCGAGCCTCGCGTGCAGCCTGTCCGGCGTCGCCTTCGTCGCCGAGACGATTGCCCGCAGAGCTACTTCCTCCGTCGCAGTCGTTGCCGAGCAGGGACGCAGGTCGGTGCAGAGAACCCGGCCGGAGTACGTTGCTCGACCAAGCACGTCGCCCGTCGCCGAGATGAGCAGCATGCCGACGCCGTCGTCCTGCAGCTTCACACCGTTCTCCTTCAGCTGACCGGACGACAGCAGGTTCGCATGCACGCCCGGGACGTACAGCACGTCGGGGATGAGCACACGCTTCCCGGCCTCCCCTTGCAGCGCAACCGTGCCACGGCCGCGAACGTCCTGCAACGCCCCATTGAAGCCGCGCACGTGCTTCACGTCGCCGCTCGGCCCCATGTCGACGAAGACCTCCTTCGTCCCCATCAGGTGGTGCGAGCAGCCGCTGTCCAGCAGGACCACCGCCGGGTTCGCCTGCACTGCTGCTGCCATCGCCTGGAAATCCTCACCGGCCTCCGGCGCCAGTGAGACGGTCGGCTCCACGACGCCGACCAGGGAGCACGACGCCGACTTGTCGTCGCTCCCCTTGCCGCCAGCAGAGGAGTCGGCGTCCTTCGTCGTCGTCGGATTCGCTGCGGTCGGGGCACTCGAAGGAGAGGTGGTCGGGGCTGTGGCAGATCCAGCATTCCCGACGCCGACTTCCCCCTTCGCGACCGCCTTCCTTCGCCGACTTACCCTTGTCGGCGTCCTTGGCCGGCTTCCCACCTCCACTACCACTGCTGCCAGGCTTGCCGCGCTGCCCTGGTCGGCTACCTTGCTTCGCCGGGGCAACGTAGTTTGCTTGCAGCAGGAGCTCCATGGAATTCTCGGCCTCCTGCATCGCCTCGTCCTGCAGGATGTACGAGGTAAGGGAATCCTCGTTGAGCGTCGCCCGCGTGCTCAACGCCACTGACAGCCGCTTCAGCAGGTTGTAGCTGCTCGGGAGCCCCTTTAGGACGTGCGTGACATACGACGCCGTGGAGTACTGCACGCCGGCCATCCTCATGGTGGCGAGAAGTCGCCGTGCCCGGTTGCAGTAGTCCGTCGCCGTCTCCTGCTCGCCCATCCGCAGGTGCGTCATCTGCTCCTCGAGCTGGCCGATGTACAGGTCGTCGGTGACCTGGTACGTCGTCTCGATGAAGTGCCACGCTCGGTGGCCGGCGCCCAGGTACTTCCTGCACGGCTTCAAGGCGATCTGCACTCCCGGCGAGCAGCACCGCGATATGACCGTGAAGGTCAGCAGCTGCACGGCGCGAAACTCTGCACGCAAGTCGGGGTAGATCTCCTCCGGCGTCGCCACGGTGCCGCGGGCGAAGCCGATCAGCCCGGCCATCTCCAGCTGAGGCTCGATCGCCTCCTTCCAGGTGAGGATGTCCGGTCGACCGACCAGCAGGGGGGTGACCTGAATCCTGTCCGGCGTAAACTTGAAGTAGCCGTAGCTCGGCGCAATCCCTCCTGCCGTCACGTGTGACGCCGACATCGGCGCCAATCCACTTCGTCGGCCTCTGACGCCGCCCTGCGAGGTCCCTGCAGCCGCCGACGACTGCATCCCTCGCGCCTGAACGCCGCCGACTTCATCGGCGTGTATCACTCCTCTCTGCCTCGACGTGCCTCCCGCACTGCTGCTGACCTGGTCACCAGCGTTGACGCCCACGTCGACGCCGCCCTCTGTGTTCACCGGTCGAGGAGAAGCAGGCCGAGAAGGGTGCTCCGACGCCCACTCGTTGGCCTCGTGCTTCCTCCTCGCGTTCTCCAGCCGTGCCTCCAGGGTGTCCACCACCCCGGCGTCACCTACGGCTCCTACCATGGCGACTAACGCACGGCCGCCGGCCTACAAACACAATTGGGAAGAACAAAATCGGCACCCTAGACTGAACTACGTCGCGGTGTCGTCCACGCTCACTGCACCATGCGGAGATAACTCTAGCAACGGGAGCTTGACTACGGGGAAGGCACGTGTGTGAGAGGGATCTCTGCGTTCGTTCACTTAGTCGTTTCCTTGTGCGCACACTACTTGCTAGTTCACGGGGAGAATTGGCAAGAGTTTCACTAGGAAAGCATAATAACAAAGGTTCAGAATGATAGCAACAACATTGGCATGCATCACTACATCAGAGCTAGCTAGGCTGCTGGTCGACCTCCAGTGCAGCACGGCCGACTGCGTTCCAGCGCAGCAATGCTCGCACCGCTCCAGCGCTGCAGAGATGCGGCGCGCCAACGTTGCATGTCCACGGTGTGCCAACGCTGCTGCAAGTCGGCTGCACAGCGTTGCACCCGCAGGACAACGGTGCACCTGCTTCGCAGGTGTGCGCGGCTGGTTGGCGTCCAACTCCTCGTCACGTGCCCAGCGCAGACATTCCCGCCCGTGACGGCGCCCATCAGCCACGTCGACCTCGGGATACCACCCCCGAGGTCGTCCTCGCAGAAGCCTCCCCCGGCGACCTTCGCGCACGTCGCCCGGGTATCCAAGTCGACCGGGCAACCCTGCCTAGTCGTCCAGCCAAGTCGGACGCCGGCTACATATATCCCGGCGTCCCCAGGTCGGCGTCCTGGCGTCCTGGTCGGCGTCCACTCGCCCAGGACGCCGTCCAGGCGCCCAAGTCGGCGTCCAGGCGCCCGGGACGCCGAGCAGACCCCCAGGTCGGCGTCCCACCTTCCAGGATGCCGAGCAGAAGCTCCAGTTGGTGCCCAGGCGCCTAGGAACGCCGAGCAGACGCCCAGGCTGGAGTTCAGGCGTCCAGGACGCCGAGCAGACGCCCAGGACGGCGTCCAGGCGCCCAGGACGGCGTCCACCTGCTCGGCGCCCTCCAGCCAGGCGCCCCCCAACACAACGCCCTTGCAGTGGCCCCCGTGCCCACTGCTGCAGGTCGGCTGCATCTCCCCCGTACACCCGACCACGAGGTCGGCTCCGCCCAAGCGAGGACGGGGCCGAACACAACTCCCGTTGACACTTTCAACCTCAAAACACGGAAGGATCCGCACATGTGCAGGAAGTGCAGCAGGCGCTCTTCATTCGCGAGCACCAATAACCAATGATGCTCGCAACCCTCCCATGCCCTTGCTGGCTTGTCAATTGGCCCAGAAAAACGTAGCCACTTGACCCGGTGGAAGAAAATTACCCGGAACGAGCGCTTCCAACCTCGAAACAGGCAAGGATCCGCACATGTGGAGGAAGTGTAGCGGGCGCTCTTCATTCGCGAGCGCCGATGACCAATGATGCTCGCAACTCTCCCACGCCCTTGCTGGCTTCACAATAGTTCCAGACAAGCGTAGCCACGTGACCCGGTGGAAGAAAAACACTCGGAACGAGCGCTTCCAGCTGCGAAACGCGGAAGGATCCACACATGTGCAGGAAGTGCAGCGGGCGCTCTTCATTCGCGAGCGCCGATGACCAATGATGCTTGCAACCCTCCCACGCCCTTGCTCGCTTGGCAATAGGCCCAGACAAACATAGCCACGTGACCCGGTGGAAGAAAAACACCCGGAACGAGCGCTTCCAGCTTCGGAACGAGCAAGGATCCGCACATGTGGAGGAAGTGCAGCGGGCGCTCTTCATTCGCGAGCGCCGATGACCAATGATGCTCGCAACTCTCCCACGCCCTTGCTGGCTTGGCAATAGGACCAGACAAGCACAGCCATGTGACCCGGTGGAAGATAAACACTCGAAACAACCGCTTCCATCATCAAAACGCGCTAGGATCCGCACATTTGGAGGAAGTTCAGCAGGCGCTCGTTATTTGCGAGCGCCGATGACCAATGATGCTCGCAACCCTCCCACACCCTTGCTGGCTTGGCAATAAGCCTAGACAAACGCAATTACGTGACCCGGTGGAAGAAAAACGCTCGGAACGAGCGCTTCTAGCCTCACAATGAGGAAGGGATATGCACATGTGGAGGAAGTGCAGCGGGCGCTCTTCATTCGCGAGCGCCGATGACCAATGATGCTCGCAACCCTCCCACGCCCTTGCTGGCTTGGCAATAGGACCAGACAAGTGCAGCCACGTGACCCGGCGGAAGAAAATCGCTCGGAACGAGCGCTTCCAGCCCCAAAATGCGGAAGGATCCGCACATGTGCAAGAAGTGCGGCGGGCGCACTTCATTTGCAAGCACCGATGACTGATGATGCTCGCAACCCTACCACGCCCTTGCTGGCTTGGCAATAGGCCCAGACAAGCACAGCCACGTGACCTAGCGGAAAAAAACCCTCGGCCTAGCGAGTGCAAAATTGCAAGAACAAGGGCCTAGTGTGTGCAAAATTGCAAGAACAAGGGCCTAGCGTGTGCAAAATTGCAAGAACAAGGGCCTAGCGTCTGCAAAGTTGCAAGAACAAGGGCCTAGCGTGTGCAAACTTGCAAGAACAAGGTCTTAGCGTGTGCTAAATTGCAAGAACAAGGGCCTAGCGTCTGCAAAATTGCAAGAACAAGGGCCTAGCGTGTGCAAAATTGCAAGAACCGAAATTGCAAGAACAAGGGTGCAAAATTGCAAGAACAAGGGCCTAGCGTCTGCAAAAATTCAAGAACAAGAGCCTAGTGTCTGCAAAAATTCAAGAACAAGGGCCTAGCGTCTACAAAATTGCAAGAACAAGGGCCTAGCATCTGCAAAATTGCAAGAACAAGGGCCTAGCGTCTGCAACAATTCAAGAACAAGGGCCTAGCGAGTGCAAAATTGCAAGAACAAGGGCCTAGAATCTGCAAAATTGCAAGAACAAGGGCCTAGCGTCTGAAAAATTGCAAGAACAAGGGCATAGCATCTGCTAAAAAAAAGAACAAGGGCCTAGCGTCTGCAAAAAATCAAGAACAAGGGCCTAGCATCTGCAAAATTGCAAGAACAAGGGCCTAGCGTCTGCAAAAATTCAAGAACAAGGGCCTAGTGTCTGCAAAAATTCAAGAACAAGGGCCTAGCGTCTGCAAAAATTCAAGAACAAGGGCCTAGCGCCTGCAAAAATTCAAGAACAAGGGCCTAGCGTCTGCAAAAAATCAAGAACAAGGGCCTAGCGTCTGCAAAATTGCAAGAACAAGGGCCTAGTGTCTGCAAAAATTCAAGAACAAGGGCCTAGCGTCTGCAAAATTGCAAGAACAAGGGCATAGCATCTGCAAAAATTCAAGAACAAGGGCTAGCGTCTGCAAAAATTCAAGAACAAGGGCGCAAAATTGTAAGAACAAGGGCCTAGCGTTTGCAAAATTGCAAGAACAAGGGCCTAGCGTCTGCAAAAATTCAAGAACAAGGGCCTAGCGTCTGCAAAATTGCAAGAACAAGGGCCTAGCGTCTGCAAAATTGCGAGAACGACAGCCTAGCGTCTCCAAAAATTCAAGAACAAGGGCCTAGCGTCTGCATAAATTCAAGAACAAGGGCCTAACGTCTGCAAAAATTCAAGAACAAGGGCCTAGCGTCTGCAAAAATTCAAGAACAAGGGCCTAGCGTCTGCAAAATTGCAAGAACAAGGGCCTAGCGTCTGCAAACATTCAAGAACAAGGGCCTAGCGTCTGCAAAAAATAAAGAACAAGGGCCTAGCGTCTGCAAAAATTCAAGAACAAGGGCCTAGCGTCTGCAAAATTGCAAGAACAGGGGCCTAGCGTCTGCAAAAATTCAAGAACAAGGGCCTAGTGTCTGCAAAATTGCAAGAACAAGGGCCTAGCATCTGCAAAATTTCAAGAACAAGGGCCTAGCGTCTGCAAAAAATAAAGAACAAGGGCCTAGCGTCTGCAAAAATTCAAGAACAAGGGCCTAGCGAGTGCAAAAAATCAAGAACAAGGGCCTAGCGTCTGCAAAATTGCAAGAACAAGGGCCTAGCGTCTGCAAAATTGCAAGAACAAGGGCCTAGCATCTGCAAAAATTCAAGAACAAGGGCCTAGCGTCAGCAAAAATTCAAGAACAAGGGCCTAGCGTGCGCAAAATTTCAAGAACAAGGGCCTAGCGTCTGGAAAAATTCAAGAACAAGGGCCTAGAGTCTGCAAAAAATTCAAGAACAAGGGCCTAGCGTCTGCAAAATTGCAAGAACAAGGGCCTAGCATCTGCAAAATTTCAAGAACAAGGGCCTAGCGTCTGGAAAAATTCAAGAACAAGGGCCTAGCGTCTGCAAAATTTCAAGAACAAGGGCCTAGCGTCTGCAAAATTGCAAGAACAAGGGCCTAGCGTCTGCAAAAATTCAAGAACAAGGGCCTAGCGTCTGCAAAATTGCAAAAACAAGGGCCTAGCGTCTGCAAAAATTCAAGAACAAGGGCCTAGCGTCTGGAAAAATTCAAGAACAAGGGCCTAGCGTCTGCACAAAATTTCAAGAACAAGGGCCTAGCGTCTGCAAAATTGCAAGAACAAGGGCCTAGCGTCTGCAAAAATTCAAGAACAAGGGCCTAGCGTCTGCAAAAATTAAAGAACAAGGGCCTAGCTTCTGCAAAATTGCAAGAACAAGGGCCTAGCGTTTGCAAAAATTCAAGAACAAGGCGCCTGGCGTCTGCAAAAGTGCAAGAACGAGGGCCTAGCGTCTGCAAAATTGCAAGAACGAGGGCCTAGCGTCTGCAAAATTGCAAGAACAAGGGCCTAGCGTCTGCAAAAATTCAAGAACAAGGGCCTAGCATCTGCAAAATTGTAAGAACAAGGGCCTAGCGTCTGCAAAATTGCGAGAACAAGGGCCTAGCGTCGGCAAAAATTCAAGAACAAGGGCCTAGCGTGCGTAAAAATTCAAGAACAAGGGCCTAGCGTCCGCAAAAATTCAAGAACAAGGGCCTAGCGTGTGCAAAAATTCAAAAACAAGGGCCTAGCATCTGCAAAAATTCAAGAACAAGGGCCTAGCGTCTGCAAAAATTCAAGAACAAGGGCCTAGCGTCTGCAAAAATTAAAGAACAAGGGCCTAGCGTGCGAAACATTTCAAGAACAAGGGCCTAGCGTCTGCAAAATTCAAGAACAAGGGCCTAGCGTCTGCAAAAATTCAAGAACAAGGGCCTAGCGTCTGCAAAAATTCAAGAACAAGGGCCTAGTGTCTGCAAAATTGCAAGAACAAGGGCCTAGCGCCTGCAAAATTGCAAGAACAAGGGCCTAGCGAAATTTCAAGAACAAGGGCCTAGCGTCTGCAAAAATTCAAAAACAAGGGCCTAGCGAGTGCAAAAATTCAAGAACAAGGGCCTAGCGTCTGCAAAATTGCAAGAACAAGGGCCTAGCGTCTGCAAAATTGCAAGAACAAGGGCCTAGCGTCTGCAAAATTGCAAGAACAACGGCCTAGCGTCTGCAAAATTGCAAGAACAAGGGCCCAGCGTCTGCAAAAATTCAAGAACAAGGGCCTAGCGTCTACAAAATTGCAAGAACAAGGGCCTAGCGTCTGCAAAAATTCAAGAACAAGGGCCTAGCGTCCGCAAAAATTCAAGAACAAGGGCCTAGCGTGCGCAAAATTTCAAGAACAAGGGCCTAGCGTGTGCAAAAATTCAAGAACAAGGGCCTAGCGTCTGCAAAAATTCAAGAACAAGGGCCTAGCGTCTGCAAAAAATAAAGAACAAGGGCCTAGCGTCTGCAAAAATTCAAAAACAAGGGCCTAGCGAGTGCAAAAATTCAAGAACAAGGGCCTAGCGTCAGCAAAATTGCAAGAACAAGGGCCTAGCGTCTGCAAAATTGCAAGAACAAGGGCCTAGCATCTGGAAAATTTCAAGAACAAGGGCCTAGCATCTACAAAATTGCAAGAACAAGGGCCTAGCGTCTGCAAAAATTTAAGAATAAGGGCCTAGCATCTCGAAAATTTCAAGAACAAGGGCCTAGCGTCTGCAAAAATTCAAGAACAAGGGCCTAGCGTCTGCAAAATTGCAAGAACAAGGGCCTAGAGTCTGCAAAAATTCAAGAACAAGGGCCTAGCGTCTGCAAAAAATAAAGAACAAGGGCCTAGCGTCTGCAAAAATTCAAGAACAAGGGCCTAGCGAGTGCAAAATTGCAAGAACAAGGGCCTAGCGTCTGCAAAATTGCAAGAACAAGGGCCTAGCGTCTGCAAAATTGCAAGAACAAGGGCCTAGCATCTGCAAAAATTCAAGAACAAGGGCCTAGCATCTACAAAATTGCAAGAACAGGGGCCTAGCGTCTGCAAAATTTCAAGAACAAGGGCCTAGCGTCTGCAAAAATTCAAGAACAAGGGCCTAGCGTCTGCAAAAATTCAAGAACAAGGGCCTAGCATCTGCAAAAATTCAAGAACAAGGGCCTAGCCCTCCTGCCCTCATGTACTCATGCACTCATGCACTCATGCCCTCATGCCCTCATGCCCTCATGCCCTCATGCCTTCATGCCCTCATGCCCTCATGCCCTCATGCACTCATGCCCTCACGCCATCATGCCCTCATGCCCTCATGCACTCATGCCCTCATGCCCTCACGCCCTCATGCCCTCATGCCCTCACGCCCTCATGCCCTCATGCCCTCATGCCCTCATGCCCTCACGCCCTCATGCCCTCATGCCCTCATGCCCTCACGCCCTCATGCCCTCACGCCCTCATGCCCTCATGCCCTCATGCCCTCATGCCCTCATGCCCTCACGCCCTCATGCCCTCATGCCCTCATGCCCTCATGCCCTCATGCCCTCACGCCCTCATGCCCTCATGCCCTCATGCCCTCATGCCCTCATGCCCTCCTGCCCTCATGTACTCATGCACTCATGCACTCATGCCCTCATGCCCTCATGCACTCATGCCCTCATGCCCTCATGCCCTTATGCCCTCATGCCCTCATGCACTCATGCCCTCACGCCATCATGCCCTCATGCCCTCATGCCCTCACGCCCTCATGCCCTCATGCCCTCACGCCCTCATGCCCTCATGCCCTCATGCCCTCCTGCCCTCATGTACTCATGCACTCATACACTCATGCCCTCATGCCCTCTATAGCGAATTATCGTTAGTCGCGTGTAACGCGGCTATTTTGTGTGTCTCACGCAGTTTTCTTTTTTTTTTTTTTGTCGTGCGCGGTTTCTATTTTGTCGCTTGTCGAACGTTCGGCGTGTCGCAGGTGTGTGCAGCAGACCCATCAAGAACTCAAGGATGAGCTTATGATGAAGAACCCGAGCCTTGGTTGCAAGCTTCAAGTGATTTCGAAGCTTGCCAAAGGGTACACCTCAAGATATTGAAGATAGTTACATTACAATGTGTAGTGTAACATTTCTATGGGTGTAGGCCCTTGGGGAGGGTAGTTTCGAGACCCTTCTTGGTTGGGGACAGTGTGGCACTGTTCCACATCACTGTACCTCGGCTCTTGGGGTTTGTAGGAGCTGGGAGTCATTCCCAACTCGTAACTCTTCCTAGCTGTTCGCATTTGTATGTCCTAAGACTATCTTGCTGCCATAGTGCCGTTCGTTCAATTCGAAGCCGTGTCATCAATTCTTAATGAAATCGTGCGATCTAAATTGTCTATTGTGGACGAAATTAAGGCGCTCCAGATCCAAGTTGAATGAGGTCGTTTGGAGCTGTGACCAGATCGCTATGAACGTTTAAGGGTTTAGGGTTTAGGGTTCTAGGCACATTGAAGCCTACTGTGACTATAACAGGCATGAGGGCGTGAGGGCATGAGGGCATGAGGGCGTGAGGGCATGAGGGCATGAAGGTGTGAGGTCATGAGGGCATGATGGCGTGAGGGCATGAGTGCATGAGGGCATGAGGGCATGAGGGCATGAGGGCATGAGGGCATGAGTGCATGAGGGCATGAGGGCATGATGGCGTGAGGGCATGAGTGCATGAGGGCATGAGGGCATGAGGGCATGAGGGCATGAGAGCATGAGGGCATGAGGGCATAAGGGCATGAGGGCATGGAGGGATGAGGGCATGAGGGCATGAGGGCATGAGGGCGTGAGGGCATGAGGGCATGAGGGCATGAGTGCATGAGTACATGAGGGCAGGAGGGCATGAGGGCATGAGGGCATGAGTGCATGAGTACATGAGGGCAGGAGGGCATGAGGGCATGAGGGCATGAGGGCATGAGGGCATGAGGGCGTGAGGGCATGAGGGCGTGAGAGAGGGCGTGAGAGCATGAGGGCATGAGGGCATGAGGGCATGAGGGCATGAGGGCGTGAGGGCATGAGGGCATGAGGGCATGAGGGCATGAGGGCATGAGGGCATGAGGGGATAAGGGCATGAGGGCATGAAGGCAAGAGGGCGTGAGGACGTGAGGGAATGAGGGCATGAGGGCATGAGGGCATGAGGGCATGAGGGCGTGAGGGCGTGAGGGCATGAGTGCATGAGGGCATGAGGGCATGATGGCGTGAGGGCATGAGGGCATGAGAGCATGAGGGCATGAGGGCATGAGGGCATGAGGGCATGAGGGCATGAGTGCATGAGGGCATGAGGGCATGATGGCGTGAGGGCATGAGTGCATGAGGGCATGAGGGCATGAGGGCATGAGGGCATAAGGGCATGAGGGCATGAGGGCATGAGGGCATGAGGGGATGAGGGCATGAGGGCATGAGGGCATGAGGGCGTGAGGGCATGAGGGCATGAGGGCATGAGGGCATGAGTGCATCAGTACATGAGGGCCGGAGGGCATGAGGGCATGAGGGTGTGAGGGCATGAGGGCATGAGAGCATGAGGGCATGAGGGCATGAGGGCATGAGTGCATGAGGGCATGAGGGCATGATGGTATGAGGGCATGAGTGCATGAGGGCATGAGGGCATGAGGGCATGAGGGCATGAGGGCGTGAGGGCATGAGGGCATGAGGGCGTGAGGGCATGAGAGCATGAGGGCATGAGGGCATGAGGGGATGAGGGCATGAGGGCATGAGGGCATGAGGGCATGAGGGCATGAGGGCATGAGGGCATGAGGGCATGAGTGCATGAGTACATGAGGGCAGGAGGGCATGAGGGCATGAGGGCATGAGGGCATGAGGGCATGAGGGCGTGAGGGCATGAGGGCATGAGTGCATGAGTACATGAGGGCAGGAGGGCATGAGGGCATGAGGGCATGAGGGCATGAGGGTGTGAGGGCATGAGTGGATGAGGGCGTGAGAGAGGGCGTGAGAGCATGAGGGCATGAGGGCATGAGGGCATGAGGGCATGATGGCGTGAGGGCATGAGAGCATGAGGGCATGAGGGCATGAAGGCATGAGGGCATGAGGGCATGAGGGCATGAGGGCATGAGGGCGTGAGGGCATGAGGGGATGAGGGCATGAGGGCATGAGGGCATGATGGCGTGAGAGCGTGATGGCATGAGTGCATGAGGGCATGAGGGCATGATGGCGTGAGGGCATGAGGGCATGAGGGCATGAGGGCATGAGGGCATGAGGGCATGAGGGCATGAGTGCATGAGGGCATGAGGGCATGATGGCGTGAGGGCATGAGTGCATGAGGGCATGAGGGCATGAGGGCATGAGGGCATGAGGGCGTGAGGGCATGAGGGCATGAGGGCATGAGGGCATGAGGGCATGAGGGGATGAGGGCATGAGGGCATGAGGGCATGAGGGCGTGAGGGCGTGAGGGCATGAGGGCATGAGGGCATGAGGGGATGAGGGCATGAGGGCATGAGGGCGTGAGGGCATGAGGGCGTGAGGGCATGAGGGCATGAGGGCGTGAGGGCATGAGGGCATGAGAGCATGAGGGCATGAGGGCATGAGGGCATGAGGGCATGAGGGCATGAGTGCATGAGGGCATGAGGGCATGATGGCGTGAGGGCATGAGTGCATGAGGGCATGAGGGCATGAGGGCATGAGGGCATGGGAGGTTATGAGGGCGTGAGGGCATGAGGGCATGAGGGCACGAGGGCATGAGTGCATGAGTACATGAGGGCAGGAGGGCATGAGGGCATGAGGGCATGAGGGCATGAGGGCGTGAGGGCATGAGGGCGTGAGGGCGTGAGGGCATGAGGGCATGAGGGCATGAGTGCATGAGGGCATGAGGGCATGAGGGCATGAGGGCATGAGGGCATGATGGCGTGAGGGCATGAGGGCATGAGAGCATGAGGGCATGAGGGCATGAGGGCATGAGTGCATGAGGGCATGAGGGCATGATGGCGTGAGGGCATGAGTGCATGAGGGCATGAGGGCATGAGGGCATGAGGGCATGAGGGCGTGAGGGCATGAGGGCATGAGGAATGAGGGCATGAGGGGATGAGGGCATGAGGGCATGAGGGCATGAGGGCGTGAGGGCGTGAGGGCATGAGGGCATGAGGGCATGAGGGCATGAGTGCATGAGTACATGAGGGCAGGAGGGCATGAGGGCATGAGGGCATGAGGGCATGAGGGCGTGAGGGCATGAGTGCATGACGGCATGAGAGAGGGCGTGAGAGAGGGCGTGAGAGCATGAGGGCATGAGGGCATGAGGGCATGAGGGCATGATGGCGTGAGGGCATGAGAGCATGAGGGCATGAGGGCATGAGGGCATGAGGGGATGAGGGCATGAGGGCATGAGGGCGTGAGGGCGTGAGGGAATGAGGGCATGAGGGCATGAGGGCATGAGGGCATGAGGGCGTGAGAGCGTGAGGGCATGAGTGCATGAGTGCATGAGTACATGAGGGCAGGAGGGCATGAGGGCATGAGGGCATGAGGGCATGAGGGCGTGAGGGCATGAGGGCATGACAGAGGGCGAGAGAGCATGAGGGCATGAAGGCATGAGGGCATGAGGGCATGAGGGCATGAGGGCATGAGGGCATGAGGGCATGAGGGGATGAGGGCATGAGGGCATGAGGGCATGAGGGCATGAGGGCATGAGTGCATGAGTACATGGGGGCCGGAGGGGGCATGAGGGCATGAGGGCATGAGGGCATGAGGGCATGAGGGCGTGAGGGCATGAGGGCGTGAGAGAGGTGTGAGAGCATGAGGGCATAAGGGCATGAGGGCATGAGGGCATGAGGGCATGAGGGCATGAGGGCATGAGGGCATGATGGCGTGAGGGCATGAGGGCATGAGAGCATGAGGGCATGAGGGCATGAGGGCATGAGTGCATGAGGGCATGAGGGCATGATGGCGTGAGGGCATGAGTGCATGAGGGCATGAGGGCATGAGGGCATGAGGGCATGAGGGCGTGAGGGCATGAGGGCATGAGGGCATGAGGGCATGGAGGGATGAGGGCATGAGGGCATGAGGGCATGAGGGCGTGAGGGCGTGTGAGGGCATGAGGGCATGAGGGCATGAGTGCATGAGTACATGACAGCAGGAGGGCATGAGGGCATGAGGGCATGAGGGCATGAGGGCATGAGGGCGTGAGGGCATGAGGGCGTGAGGGCGTGAGAGCTTGAGGGCATGAGGGCATGAGGAATGAGGGCATGAGGGCGTGAGGGCATGAGGGCATGAGGGCATGAGGGCATGAGGGGATGAGGGCATGAGGGCATGAAGGCATGAGGGCGTGAGGGCGTGAGGGAATGAGGGCATGAGGGCATGAGGGCATGAGGGCATGAGGGCGTGAGGGCATGAGTGCATGAGGGCATGAGGGCATGAGGGCGTGAGGGCATGAGGGCATGAGAGCATGAGGGCATGAGGGCATGAGGGCATGAGGGCATGAGGGCATGAGTGCATGAGGGCATGAGGGCATGATGGCGTGAGGGCATGAGTGCATGAGGGCATGAGGGCATGAGGGCATGAGGGCATGAGGGCGTGAGGGCATGAGGGCATAAGGGCATGAGGGCATGAGGGCATGAGGGGATGAGGGCATGAGGGCATGAGGGAATGAGGGCGTGAGGCATGAGGGCATGAGGGCATGAGGGCATGAGGGCATGAGTGCATGAGTACATGAGGGCCGGAGGGCATGAGGGCATGAGGGTGTGAGGGCATGAGGGCATGAGGGCATGAAGGCATGAGGGCATGAGGGCATGAGTGCATGAGGGCATGAGGGCATGATGGTATGAAGGCATGCGTGCATGAGGGCATGAGGGCATGAGGGCATGAGGGCATGAGGGCGTGAGGGCATGAGGGCATGAGGGCGTGAGGGCTTGAGAGGATGAGGGCATGAGGGCATGAGGGGATGAGGGCATGAGGGCATGAGGGCATGAGGGCATGAGGGCATGAGGGCATGAGGGCATGAGGGCATGAGGGCATGAGGGCATGAGTGCATGAGTACATGAGGGCAGGAGGGCATGAGGGCATGAGGGCATGAGGGCATGAGGGCATGAGGGCGTGAGGGCATGAGGGCATGAGTGCATGAGTACATGAGGGCAGGAGGGTATGAGGGCATGAGGGCATGAGGGAATGAGGGCGTGAGGGCATGAGTGGATGAGGGCGTGAGAGAGGGCGTGAGAGCATGAGGGCATTTGGGCATGAGGGCATGAGGGCATGATGGCGTGAGGGCATGAGAGCATGAGGGCATGAGGGCATGAGTGCATGAGGGATAAGGCATGAGGGCATGAGGGCATGAGGGCATGAGGGGATGAGGGCATGAGGGCATGAGGCATGAGGGTGTGATAGCTGAGAGGATGAGTGCATGAGGGCATGAGGGCATGATGGCGTGAGGGAATGAGGGCATGAGGGCATGAGGGCATGAGGGCATGAGGGCATGAGGGCATGAGTGCATGAGGGCATGAGGGCATGATGGCGTGAGGGCATGAAGGCATGAGGGCATGAGGGCATGAGGGCATGAAGGCATGAGGGCGTGAGGGCATGAGGGCATGAGGGCATGAGGGATGATGAGGGCATGAGGGGATGAGGGGCATGAGGAATGAATGCATGAGGGCGTGAGGGCGTGAGGGCATGAGGACATGAGGGCATGAGGGCATGAGGGCATGAGGGCGTGAGGGCGTGAGGGCATGAGTGCATGAGGGCATGAGGGCATGATGGCGTGAGGGCATGAGTGCATGAGGGCATGAGGGCATGAAGGCATGAGGGCATGAGGGCATGAGTGCATGAGGGCATGAGGGCATGATGGCGTGAGGGCATGAGGGCATGAGGGCATGAGGGCATGAGGGCATGAGGGCATGAGGGCATGAGGGCGTGAGGGCATGAGGGCATGAGGACACGAGGGCATGAGTGCATGAGTACATGAGGGCAGGAGGGCATGAGGGCATGAGGGCATGAGGGCGTGAGGGCGTGAGGGCATGAGGGCATAAGGGCATGAGGGCATGAGCGCATGTGGGCATGAGGGCATGAGGGCATGAGGGCATGATGGCGTGAGGGCATGAGTGCATGAGGAGCACGAGGGCATGAGGGCATGAGGGCATGAGTGCATGAGGGCATGAGGGCATGAGGGTGTGAGGGCATGAGGGCATGAGGGCATGAGGGCATGAGGGCATGAGGGCGTGAGGGCATGAGGGCATGAGGGCATGAGGGCATGAGGGGATGAGGGCATGAGGGCATGAGGGCATGAGGGCGTGAGGGCATGAGGGCATGAGGGTATGAGGGCATGAGTGCATGAGGTACAATGAGGGCAGGGGGCAGGAGGGCATGAGCGAGATGAGGGCATGAGGGCATGATGGCGTGAGGGCATGAGTGCATGAGGGCATGAGAGAGGAGCGGAGAGAGGGCGTGAGAGCATGAGGGCATGAGGCATGAGGGCATGACGGCATGAGAGAGGGCGTGAGAGAGGGCGTGAGAGCATGAGGGCATGAGGGCATGAGGGTATGACGGCATGATGGCGTGAGGGCATGAGAGCATGAGGGCATGAGGGCATGAGGGCATGAGGGGATGAGGGCATGAGGGCATGAGGGCGTGAGGGCGTGAGGGAATGAGGGCATGAGGGCATGAGGGCATGAGGGCATGAGGGCGTGAGAGCGTGAGGGCATGAGTGCATGAGTGCATGAGTACATGAGGGCAGGAGGGCATGAGGGCATGAGGGCATGAGGGCGTGAGGGCATGAGGGCGTGAGAGAGGGCGAGAGAGCATGAGGGCATGAAGGCATGAGGGCATGAGGGCATGAGGGCATGAGGGCATGAGGGCATGAGGGCATGAGGGGATGAGGGCATGAGGGCATGAGGGCATGAGGGCATGAGGGCATGAGGGCATGAGGGCATGAGGGCATGAGTGCATGAGTACAAGGAAAGGCCGGAGGCATGAGGGCATGAGGGCATGAAGGCATGAGGTCATGAGGGCATGAGGGCGTGAGAGAGGGCGTGAGAGCATGAGGGCATGAGGGCATGAGGGCATGAGGGGATGAGGGCATGAGGGCATGAGGGCATGAGGGCATGATGGCGTGAGGGCTTGAGTGCATGAGAGCATGAGGGCATGAGGGCATGAGGGCATGAGGGCATGAGTGCATGAGGGCATGAGGGCATGATGGCGTGAGGGCATGAGTGCATGAGGGCATGAGGGCATGAGGGCATGAGGGCATGAGGGCGTGAGGGCATGAGGGCATGAGGGCATGAGGGCATGAGGGGATGAGGGCATGAGGGCATGAGGGCATGAGAGCATGAGGGCATGAAGGCATGAGGGCATGAGGGCATGAGTGCATGAGTACATGAGGGCAGGAGGGCATGAGGGCATACGGGCATGATGGCGTGAGGGCATGAGTGCATGAGGGCGTGAGAGGGCCGGGAGAGAGGGCGGAGAGCATGAGGGCATGAGGGCATGAGGGCATGAGGGCATGATGGCGTGAGGGCATGAGAGCATGAGGGCATGAGGGCATGAGGGCATGAGGGGATGAGGGCATGAGGGCATGAGGCATAAAGGGCGTGAGGGCGTGAGGGAATGAGGGCATGAGGGCATGAGGGCATGAGGGCATGAGGGGGTGAGAGCTTGAGGGCATGAGTGCATGAGGGCATGAGGGCATGATGGCGTGAGGGCATGAGTGCATGAGGGCATGAGGGCATGAGGGCATGAGGGCATGAGGGCATGAGTGCATGAGGGCATGAGGGCATGATGGCGTGAGGGCATGAGGGCATGAGGGCATGAAGGCATGAGGGCATGAGGGCATGAGGGCATGAGGGCATGAGGGCATGAGGGATAGAGGGCATGAGGGCATGAGGGCATGAGGGCATGAGGGCATGAGGGCATGAGGGCATGAGGGCAAGGAGGGCGTGAGGGCGTGAGGGCATGAGGGCATGAGGGCGTGAGGGCATGAGGGCGTGAGGGCATGAGGGCATGAGGGCCTGAACGGCGTGAGGGCATGAGGGCATGAGGGCGTGAGGGCATGAGGGCGTGAGGGCATGAGGGCATGAGGGCATGAGGGCATGAGGGCATGAGTGCATGAGGGCATGAGGGCATGAGAGCATGAGGGCAATGTGGGCATGAGGGCGTGAGGGCATGAGGGGGATGAGGGCATGAGGGCGTGAGGGCATGAGGGGCATGAGGGCACGAGGGCACGAGGGCAATGATGGCGTGAGGGCATGAGAGCATGAGGGCATGAGGGCATGAGGGCATGAGGGCATAGTGCAGGAGGGCATGAGGGCATGATTGCATGGGTGCATGAGTACATGAGGGCAGATACATGAGGGCATGAGGGCATGAGGGCATGAGGGCATGAGGGCGTGAGGGCATGAGGGCGTGAAGGTGAGGGCATGAGGGCATGAGGGCATGAGGGCATGAGGGCGTGAGGGCATGAGGGCATGAGGGCAGGAGGGCATGAGGGCATGAGGGCATGAGGGCGTGAGGGCATGAGGGCATAAGGGCGTGAGGGCATGAGGGCATGAGGGCGTGAGGGCATGAGGGCATGAGGGCATGAGTGCATGAGGCATGAGGGCTGAGTGCATGAGGGCATGAGTGCATGAGGGCGGGGGGGGCATGAGGGCATGAGGGCTTAGGGCATGAGGGCGTGAGGGCATGAGGGCATGAGGGCATGAAGGCATGAGGGCATGAGGGCATGAGGGCATGAGGGCATAAGGGCATGAGGGCATGAGGGCATAAGGGCATGAGGGCATGAGGGCATGAGGGCATGAAGGCATGAGGGCATGAGGGCATGAGGGCCTGACGGCGTGAGGGCATGAGGGCATGAGGGCGTGAGGGCATGAGGGCGTGAGGGCATGATGGCGTGAGGCATGAGGGCATGAGGGCATGAGGGCATGAGGGCA
>CANIUD010000087.1:0-32115 GCA_947470075.1 Closterium sp. Yama58-4 | reverse complement strand
TCATTAGTTTCAGCAAACCGATCTGACGGAAATATAATTGCATTTTCCAGGCCCAATCATCATAGCCCTCACCATTGAACTTCTCGACGGTGAAATTCTTCAGCACCTCCTTGACAAGCGAGCCCTGTTTGTTCGCGCTCCCCGTGGCACTGAAAGACCAGAATCTTGGCTGCCGCTACGATCTTGGGCTGAAGATTCACCAGCTCCCGCCGAGGTGTTGCCCGCCATAGCTACCTATAACGAGGATCACTATAACGCAGCTCTGATACCAGCTTGTGTTGGGTGCAAATGCACATTGCACGACATCCTGCCGTCTGTTTGTACGAGTATGCGTGTGCGAATGCATTTGCGTGTGAATGGTGTGTTCGTGTGTTTGTTTGCTTTCGCATTTTTCGCTTGATGCATTTGCAGGTACTCGCGCAATGTGCGCTTCGGCACAACATTGTACGCGCTATGAACAGTGCAAGCAGAAAGGACGAGCTCGCAAAGGAACCCAAGATGGAAGCTTTGCAGTTCGGTTGAGTTGATTGCGCAGATTCAGTTCTATCCAACTCGGAATTGTACTGTTTTGTTTGGTTAACTATAGTGTAGCAGGGAAGGCACTATAGGGGTACAATTTAGGTGAAGGTTAGATGTTGTTTGTCTGTATCTGCATGCTACAAGGCCAGGGGAAACCAGCGGAACCAGCATTTGGCTGGTTGGGCAAAGACAAAACAGGTTCTGTTTTTAGAACCTGAACCTGGTTGTTGTTTTCCCAGGTTGGAAAAACAGAACTAGAGGTTGTTTACCAACCTACCACCTGCTATTTTGTCCAGCCAGGTTGGTTCTGTTGCTTGGAATTATTTGGGATCATCCCTGGTTGTTCCCAGGTTGATTCCCAAGGTCCTTGCTAGCTAGAACTATTTAATCCTTCTCTGTTTGTACCTGAATATAGTCAATTGATTCAAGCGAATTCCTTCCTCGCTGGAATTTCGTTTCTGCGCTATTCGACGGCGGAATGCTACCCGAGTCAACGCTAGTATGCTAGCACTCCAACGCTAGGCAAACGCTGTCCGAGCCATAACTTAGTAATGGCAGAACTTTTCGCGAGGCAACTTGGCTCATTTTAAAGCTCTTGGAGCGAGCTTCGATATAGCGAATTCTCAGCTTAATCCGACCGACGGTCTGCACGGCACGCTGCGCGACGTTCAAGGTACTCTTGCTGTTTTGACTAAGTCCTTCTTGATCCCTCTCTCTACAAACTCGGACCCGAGGATAGGGGCTGGTCTTGTACCTGGCACCCAGGGACCCTTGGAGGTGACCCCGAGGAGAGGTTTTAAGTTTGATTAAGTCCTAATAGCTTGAGTTTATTAGGCCCTTACACCAACAAGCTGGTATCAGAGCTGCGTTATAGTGATCCTCGTTATAGGTAGCTATGGCGGGCAACACCTCGGCGGGAGCTGGTGAATCTTCAGCCCAAGATCGTAGCGGCAGCCAAGATTCTGGTCTTTCAGCGCCAAGGGGAGCGCGAACAAACCAGGGCTCGCTTGTCAAGGAGGTGCTGAAGAATTTCACCGTCGAGAAGTTCAATGGTGAGGGCTATGATGATTGGGCCTGGAAAATGCAATTATATTTCCGTCAGATCGGTTTGCTGAAACTAATGATTGGGGAGGAGCCTAGACCGAGTGACCCCACGCTGCAGGAAGATTGGGACGAGCGCTCCTCGGCTGGCTACTATTTGATGTCGCAGAGTTTGGAGCTGAACCAGCGTCACCACGTCATGCACCTGCTGCCGGAGGTTGAATGCGGTCCGAAGGCGTGGACCGTGTTGAAGGAGCTGCACGCCCCGACCTCCGTTGTCGCAACGTTGATGCTGGAGAGGGAGCTGTCCGCGTTGCGCCTGAGCGAGGGAGAGCCGGTGCAACCAGTTCTGGACAAGATGCGCGACCTCTACGCGAAGTTGGCGACCGCGGGAATCACCTACCCGGAGCAGACCAAGTGCTTGAAGATGCTCTCGCTGCTGCCGGAATCGTGGCTTCAATTTACGAGCGGATTGAGCCTGCCGCAGAACCAGAGCTTGTGGACGCTCGAGTGGGTGCGGACGAAGATTCTGGAGGAGGACTTCCGTCGCCGCCAACTGAGGGGTGGAGACGACGGCAGCAGCGGCTACGGGATGCAAGGGAGCCGACGTGGCAGAGGACGTGGCTTCGGTGGTGCTGGACGCGGTGCAAAGAAAGACGACGACTCCAACGACCAACAAGGAGGTACCGGTTGGGGTCGCGGTGCGAAATCTGGACGTGGGGGCAAGTCGGGTGCTGGTGGCAAAATGAAAGGGAGTTGCTGGTATTGTGAGAAGGAAGGGCACCCCTGGTTTTTGTGCTATAAGAAACCCGATGGATGGACCCCCCAGAATCGTCACCAGGATGGCGGCGCGCGGAGGAACCAGAAAAACGGCGCCAACATGGTCGCTGATTCGTCCGACAACAACCCGAAGGGCAACGGCGGTGCGGAGAAGAAGAAGGAGCGCACCGCGGGCCAATTCTTCCATGTGGGAGACAAGGGGGAGCAAGGAGACGCCTCTGCCAAAGTTGGAGCAGAGCTGCACCCCCTAGACTATTGGGTGTTGGACACAGGCGCTGCTTGGACGATGACGCCGCGCAAGGACCTGCTGGACGAAGTACGAGCTGCACCGATCAATGAAGTGTGCTCCGCCTCTGGACACATGTTGAAGGTGGCTGGTGCGGGACGAGCTGCGTTTAAGGGAGCGGATGGCAAGCCGGTGGTGCTGCATGACGTTCTCTTCGTCCCCGACCTGAAGGCCAACCTTATCTCCCTCCGTAAGCTTGGCAAGGCTGGGGTGAACACCAACACGGATGGGGCACGCACTTATAAGGGGAAGCTGGGCAATCGGGTGCTTTGGGATCTGCACGAGAGCAAGGACGTGTACAGATCTATGTGGCAGCTGCCGGCCCTGGCGTGGCATGGTGGGGGGCAGGCTGGAGAGGGGTCTGCATCCCAGGGGGAGTGCAATGCCGTTGGAGGGGTTGGTGTGAAAGTGTCGGCCAGATCTGGGGAGACAGATTGGGCAACGGCACACCGGCGCTTAGGGCATGTGGCAATGCCTTTGCTGAAGCAGCTGGAGAAGGATGGAGCCGTTAAGGGTCTGAAGCTGAACGGACAGCCACCCGATGACAACTGTGAAATCTGTTTGCTTTCAAAGTTCACCCGTTTCCCTTTCCATAGTATGGCTGGCAGGAGCAAGAAGCCTTTGGAGCTGGTCCACATGGACTTGGTGGGGCCGCTGCCGGTGCAAGGGCACAAGGGGGAGCGGTATTTTCTTACAATTGTGGATGACTGGAGCGGTATTTTCCTCTCCTCAAGCTATTAGGACTTAATCAAACTTAAAACCTCTCCTCGGGGTCACCTCCAAGGGTCCCTGGGTGCCTGGTACAAGACCAGCCCCTATCCTCGGGTTCGAGTTTGTAGAGAGAGGGATCAAGAAGGACTTAGTCAAAACAGCAAGAGTACCTTGAACGTCGCGCAGCGTGCCGTGCAGACCGTCGGTCGGATTAAGCTGAGAATTCGCTATATCGAAGCTCGCTCCAAGAGCTTTAAAATGAGCCAAGTTGCCTCGCGAAAAGTTCTGCCATTACTAAGTTATGGCTCGGACAGCGTTTGCCTAGCGTTGGAGTGCTAGCATACTAGCGTTGACTCGGGTAGCATTCCGCCGTCGAATAGCGCAGAAACGAAATTCCAGCGAGGAAGGAATTCGCTTGAATCAATTTGACTATATTCAGGTACAAACAGAGAAGGATTAAATAGTTCTAGCTAGCAAGGACCTTGGGAATCAACCTGGGAACAACCAGGGATGATCCCAAATAATTCCAAGCAACAGAACCAACCTGGCTGGACAAAATAGCAGGTGGTAAGTTGGTAAACAACCTCTGGTTCTGTTTTTCCAACCTGGGAAAACAACAACCAGGTTCAGGTTCTAAAAACAGAACCTGTTTTGTCTTTGCCCAACCAGCCAAATGCTGGTTCCGCTGGTTTCCCCTGGCCTTGTAGCATGCAGATACAGACAAACAACATCCAACCTTCACCTAAATTGTACCCCTATAGTGCCTTCCCTGCTACACTATAGTTAACCAAACAAAACAGTACAATTTCGAGTTGGATAGAACTGAATCTGCGCAATCAACTCAACCGAACTGCAAAGCTTCCATCTTGGGTTCCTTTGCGAGCTCGTCCTTTCTGCTTGCACTGTTCATAGCGCGTACAATGTTGTGCCGAAGCGCACATTGCGCGAGTACCTGCAAATGCATCAAGCGAAAAATGCGAAAGCAAACAAACACACGAACACACCATTCACACGCAAATGCATTCGCACACGCATACTCGTACAAACAGACGGCAGGATGTCGTGCAATGTGCATTTGCACCCAACAACTATCGCGTGATCGAGGTACACTCTGGTGTCGCTGTGCCGCCTGACGATGATTTCACGAGGTATAGTAGATACCCGCAGTATGCTCGCGCTACACCGATGTCACAATCGAGGGTGAGGGCGACAACAAGGTCAAGCAGATTTGGCGGGCAAAACTCCTTTGTGTGTTTACGCTGCGACGGACGGTGGAGACGGTCGATGACGTCGGCGACAGAATGGAAGAGCAGATCACGGAGCAACTTGCATTCTGTCGTTACTACGGCGAGATCGCACAGTCCCAGACGACTAACATGAATTCACTACAGTAGTGGCCATCAGGCGGGGGTTACGGGGTGCTGCCGGTTAAGAGCATATTGCTTGTGATTCATGTCGTACCCAAAACCGTAGATCCCGCACATCCCAACGCGAAATTTATCCTAAACCGTTTTAGATGGAAGGTTGTATATTCTGTAAATAATGTAACTGCTTCTTGCGCACAGAATGAATGTTACTTAATTTTACTTGAACTAAAATTATTTCATGCGCTGAGTATAGCCATATTACACCCTATCAAAGATTTGTAAAGTTGGACGCGTCTGTGTTTCTAAACGCGATATTAGTGGTTAGTAGTTTAACGAGTAGCTTTGATTCGGGCCTCTCGGGCATCTGTGCAGCATTCTGCTGCTGACCCGATTTCTGTCTGGGGCACCGGCGACAGCTCAGCGAGTAAGCCAGCTTGAACAACTGGCCGATCATCTGGGATGTTTTTTTTTTTTTTTTGCCTTAGAGATTGCACGTCGACAGCTCAACGGTTAAGCCAGCTTGAACGACTGGCCAGACAGCTCGGTTGCTTTGTTTTTTTCCTTCGCCTTTTAGCTGTACTGTTCTAGCAGTCAGACTGGTACAAATATTGCAGCAGTTGTCTTCATTGGCCTTGCTCGTGTACTACCGCGATGGATTAAATTTTCGTGCAACTGCCCGCGACATGACTGAACCTGTCTGCGTGGATCGATGTACAGTGCCTGTCAACAGAAAAATCACCGCGTCAACAGTGTACTTGCTTCACTGTTTCAACAGTGTACTTGCTTCAAAAACGAAATTCTGTGTTTAACCTGCCGATACACAGTAAGAGTCCTCCAGCGGGGCAAAAATAAGTGGTTCTAGCTAGGCAAGTTCGGCGAAACCCTGATCATACACGCCCCGCTGTCACTCGTTCGGTGTCCCAATGACGTGGCGGTGCGTTTCCTATCACGTTATAGCATTTTTTTAAATGTTGTCGAGCCGTTTCTTCTTGCGCTCTTTATTATTATGGTCCAGCATACTATAAATGCCTTCCCAAGCTTGTTGCTGGCTACACGCTTCTGTAATCTTTTAGTTTCAGTCTGTAACGATGGTCCGCGGCAATCCAAAAGGCTTAGTCCCTCCCGTTATGATGCATTTGCAGTCTCGGCCCTCCTTGCCTCGTCTAAGCAGGGAGAACCACAAGTGGCTCTCGACCAACGCTGTCTCAGGTAATTTGTGTTAGATATTTGGTTCTAATGAACCCTACTTTCGTGTATGAGTTTTTTTTAGATAGTGTTTCTTTCAATGTTGTTGCAGGTGTAGCTGATGAAGCTCAACCCAGTCGCCGTCCCACCGGCGACGGAGCCAGATTGACAAATCAGCCCCAACAGTCATTGGTACGCGGTCAAAGGAGGTGGCGCTCCCAACGGCGACAATTCCCGCCCTTCACCAACAGCCTATCGTCACCTCTGCTTTGCCCGTCAAGGCATCTCCTGCCAGTTCACCTGAACGCTCTGGGGACCGTCATTCCCCTGCTGTAGCAACGATGGTTGCAAACGTCGATGCAGCCGTCGCTGACGAACAAGATGCTGCTTCTGTGGCTCGGACAGCGTTTGCCTAACATTACAGTGCTAGCGTACTAGCATTGACTCGGGTCGCATCACGCCGTTGAACCGCGTAGAGAAGGAGTAATTAGTTCTAGCTAGCAAGGACCTTGGGAATCAACCTGGGAACAACCAGGGATGATCCCAAATAATGTTGGTGTAAGGGCCTAATAAACTCAAGCTATTAGGACTTAATCAAACTTAAAACCTCTCCTCGGGGTCACCTCCAAGGGTCCCTGGGTGCCTGGTACAAGACCAGCCCCTATCCTCGGGTCCGAGTTTGTAGAGAGAGGGATCAAGAAGGACTTAGTCAAAACAGCAAGAGTACCTTGAACGTCGCGCAGCGTGCCGTGCAGACCGTCGGTCGGATTAAGCTGAGAATTCGCTATATCGAAGCTCGCTCCAAGAGCTTTAAAATGAGCCAAGTTGCCTCGCGAAAAGTTCTGCCATTACTAAGTTATGGCTCGGACAGCGTTTGCCTAGCGTTGGAGTGCTAGCATACTAGCGTTGACTCGGGTAGCATTCCGCCGTCGAATAGCGCAGAAACGAAATTCCAGCGAGGAAGGAATTCGCTTGAATCAATTTGACTATATTCAGGTGCAAACAGAGAAGGATTAAATAGTTCTAGCTAGCAAGGACCTTGGGAATCAACCTGGGAATAACCAGGGATGATCCCAAATAATTCCAAGCAACAGAACCAACCTGGCTGGACAAAATAGCAGGTGGTAGGTTGGTAAACAACCTCTGGTTCTGTTTTTCCAACCTGGGAAAACAACAACCAGGTTCAGGTTCTAAAAACAGAACCTGTTTTGTCTTTGCCTAACCAGCCAAATGCTGGTTCCGCTGGTTTCCCCTGGCCTTGTAGCATGCAGATACAGACAAACAACATCCAACCTTCACCTAAATTGTACCCCTATAGTGCCTTCCCTGCTACACTATAGTTAACCAAACAAAACAGTACAATTTCGAGTTGGATAGAACTGAATCTGCGCAATCAACTCAACCGAACTGCAAAGCTTCCATCTTGGGTTCCTTTGCGAGCTCGTCCTTTCTGCTTGCACTGTTCATAGCGCGTACAATGTTGTGCCGAAGCGCACATTGCGCGAGTACCTGCAAATGCATCAAGCAAAAATTGCGAAAGCAAACAAACACACGAACATTCCATTCATACCCAAATGCATTCGCACACGCATACTCGTACAAACAGACGGCAGGATGTCGTGCAATGCAAATTTGCACCCAACACACTCCCCCTCAGCCTGCCGGCTGCATCCCCATCATTCCATGCTAGTTCATGCTCATTCCACTCATGCGCACACAACGCCAATGAGGCTCATCCGCAAGCCTCTTGGTGAGAAAGTCTGCTGGCTGCTGGTGAGTCTTGATGTAGATCGGATGCACCGTCCCCCTCTTCACCTCCTTACGCAGCCAGTGCCACTTGATACGCATGTGCTTGTTCAGCCCATGAAGCACAGCGTTCCTGGCCATCCCAAGAGCCCCCTTGCTATCACAAAACAGCGGCGTAGCAACTTTCTGCTCCTGGCCAATCTCCTCTAACAGCCTCCTCAGCCAAATCACCTCCTTCACCCCATGGAACATCGCCATGTACTCTGATTCTACGGAAGAGAGTGCCGTCTCCGTCTGCTTCTTGGACCTCCAACTAACAGGTCCTCCCCCAACTACGCAGATGTATCCTCCCACAGATGAGGAATCCTCCTTCTCAGAAGCCCATGTAGCATCGGTAAAGCAAGTGAGAAATAGCTTGCCTTCTCCAAGCCTCTCCCCCTTCTCTTTCAGCACCTCCACCCCTTTCTGCTTCACCTGTGCAGATGCGGAGTATTGAACTCCAATGCTTGGGTGAGAGTTCAGGTACTTCACCACACGCTCAGCTGCATCCACCTGCTCCTCTGATGGATTCTGCACCACCCTAGCCAGCTGCCCAACCGAGAAAGAGATGTCGGGCCTCGTGTGAACTGCTGCGTACAAGAGGCTGCCCACCAAGGACTGAAATTGCTGCTGCTCTTCAGCTTCAACCCCTTCATCCTCTGCAGCCTTCACAAGCTTGAATTCTGCTGGCAGGGGAGTTGCAACCTTGCGCTCATTCTCAATCCCATACAGCCCAGCTCCTTGATGAACTTCTCCTGGTGCAGCTTCAACCACCTGTGATCTGGATCCCTCTCCACGTGCATCCCGAGGTAGTACTTTACCTCCCCAAGGTTCTTGCACTTGAAGTTTTCCATCAGTTGCTGCTGCACTTTCTGGATCTCCTTCATGCTGCTGCTGAAGAGAAGAATGTCGTCCACGTAGACCAGAAACAGCACCAGCTTCTCCCCCTCGCCCTTGAGAAAGAGGCTCTCATCACAGCTGCTGGTCCTGAATCCCATCTCCTCTAAAACAGCTGCCAACTTCTGGTACCAGCAGCGTGGCGCCTGCTTCAAGCCGTAGATGGACTTGTTGAGCTTGCACACCCTGCCCGTACCATCCTCATACCCAGGCGGCTGCGTCATGTACACATCCTCCTCTAAAATCCCATTCAGGAATGCCGTTGAAATATCCATCTGAATGATGAATTTCCCACTAACAGCTGCATCTGCCAACAAGACACGGAGGGTAGGGGGTTTGGCAGTGGGAGCAAAGATCTCGTTGAAGTCCTGCTTCTCCTTCTGCATAAACCCCTTCGCCACCAGCCTACTCTTGTAGATGGTGACCTGCCCCTTGTCATCGGTCTTGATCCTCAGCACCCACTTGCATTGTATCGCTTTCTTCCCATCAGGCAGCACCACCAGATCCCATGTCCTATTCTCCAGCAGACTCTGGTACTCAGCATCCCTAGAAGCCAGCCACTTGTCCCTATCTGGTCCAGCTAATGCCTCCTCCATGCTAGCTGGTTCCTCTGGTGCAGGGGCAAGAAAACAGTACGCAGGCTCATCCTCCTCATCCGGGTCATAGCCATGAGGTAGAATCAGCAATGCCTCTTCGGTCCCTAGCTGCTGCTCTGCTGCATCAGTTCCTGCAGTCAGCTTCTTAGTAGCCATACGGGTACGTCCTGGCCTGGAGACGGGTGTCTCCCATCCCTTCATAACGACACCCTTCGGCTTCTTAGTTTTTCCCTGCTGCTTCTCTCCTCCCTCGGGTCCAGCAGCTCCACTAGTGCTGCCGCCAGTTTCCACACCATTTTCTCCACCAGCAGATGCCTCCTGTACCTTCTCTCCATCACCATTTCCAGCAGCTGCCTCCTCTCCCTCCTCCCACACACTAGGAGTCAGGTCCAGCTGCATGGTGATCTGCTCCATCTGCTGGGACACCCTTGCCTCCGGCTGTTTCTCCCAGCTCCCGTACATCATGCCCTCAATGAATTTCACATCCCTGCTGTCAAACAACACACCCTTGGATGGTTCCCACAGCAGCCATCCCTTGCTCTCAGCAGCCAGCCCCAAATGCACACACCAGATTGCACTCGCCCCCAACTTACTGCGGTAGGGCTTGGGGACGTGGGCGACTGCCATGCAACCGAACACCCTCAGCATGTCCACCGGCGGCTTCCTCCCAAGCCACCTCTCCAACGGCACCCACGAGTCATCCCCAACCTTGGTGAGCACCCTGTTCCTAGCGACGGTGGCGTGCCGGACAGCATGAGGCCACATAGAGTTGCTCAGCCCAGATTCTATGAGCAGCGCCCTAGCTGTCTCCAGAATGGTCCGGTTTGCCCGTTCTGCTACACCATTTGACTGTGGGGTATAAGCCGTGGTCAGCTCTCTCTGGATGCCCTGCTTCTTGAGCCAGGCCGTCATTTCAGCTCCAAGGAACTCACCACCCCGGTCTGTCCTAATCCGCTTCACTACACACTCCGCCTGCTTCTCCACGAATGGCAGCCAATCGTCCCGTATCGTGGAGGCGGCGTGGTCCTTCTGCTTCAGCGGATACGCCCACATCAGCCTGCTCCAGTCATCCACAATTGTAAGAAAATACCGCTCCCCCTTGTGCCCTTGCACCGGCAGCGGCCCCACCAAGTCCATGTGGACCAGCTCCAAAGGCTTCTTGCTCCTGCCAGCCACACTATGGAAAGGGAAACGGGTGAACTTTGAAAGCAAACAGATTTCACAGTTGTAATCGGGTGGCTGTCCGTTCAGCTTCAGACCCTTAACGGCTCCATCCTTCTCCAGCTGCTTCAGCAAAGGCATTGCCACATGCCCTAAGCGCCGGTGTGCCGTTGCCCAATCTGTCTCCCCAGATCTGGCCGACACTTTCACACCAACCCCTCCAACGGCATTGCACTCCCCCTGGGATGCAGACCCCTCTCCAGCCTGCCCCCCACCATGCCACGCCAGGGCCGGCAGCTGCCACATAGATCTGTACACGTCCTTGCTCTCGTGCAGATCCCAAAGCACCCGATTGCCCAGCTTCCCCTTATAAGTGCGTGCCCCATCCGTGTTGGTGTTCACCCCAGCCTTGCCAAGCTTACGGAGGGAGATAAGGTTGGCCTTCAGGTCGGGGACGAAGAGAACGTCGTGCAGCACCACCGGCTTGCCATCCGCTCCCTTAAACGCAGCTCGTCCCGCACCAGCCACCTTCAACATGTGTCCAGAGGCGGAGCACACTTCATTGATCGGTGCAGCTCGTACTTCGTCCAGCAGGTCCTTGCGCGGCGTCATCGTCCAAGCAGCGCCTGTGTCCAACACCCAATAGTCTAGGGGGTGCAGCTCTGCTCCAACTTTGGCAGAGGCGTCTCCTTGCTCCCCTTGTCTCCCACATGGAAGAATTGGCCCGCGGTGCGCTCCTTCTTCTTCTCCGCACCGCCGTTGCCCTTCGGGTTGTTGTCGGACGAATCAGCGACCATGTTGGCGCCGTTTTTCTGGTTCCTCCGCGCGCCGCCATCCTGGTGACGATTCTGGGGGGTCCATCCATCGGGTTTCTTATAGCACAAAAACCAGGGGTGCCCTTCCTTCTCACAATACCAGCAACTCCCTTTCATTTTGCCACCAGCACCCGACTTGCCCCCACGTCCAGATTTCGCACCGCGACCCCAACCGGTACCTCCTTGTTGGTCGTTGGAGTCGTCGTCCTTCTTTGCACCGCGTCCAGCACCACCGAAGCCACGTCCTCTGCCACGTCGGCTCCCTTGCATCCCGTAGCCGCTGCTGCCGTCGTCTCCACCCCTCAGTTGGCGGCGACGGAAGTCCTCCTCCAGAATCTTCGTCCGCACCCACTCGAGCGTCCACAAGCTCTGGTTCTGCGGCAGGCTCAATCCGCTCGTAAATTGAAGCCACGATTCTGGCAGCAGCGAGAGCATCTTCAAGCACTTGGTCTGCTCCGGGTAGGTGATTCCCGCGGTCGCCAACTTCGCGTAGAGGTCGCGCATCTTGTCCAGGACTGGTTGCACCGGCTCTCCCTCGCTCAGGCGCAACGCGGACAGCTCCCTCTCCAGCATCAACGTTGCGACAACGGAGGTCGGGGCGTGCAGCTCCTTCAACACGGTCCACGCCTTCGGACCGCATTCAACCTCCGGCAGCAGGTGCATGACGTGGTGACGCTGGTTCAGCTCCAAACTCTGCGACATCAAATAGTAGCCAGCCGAGGAGCGCTCGTCCCAATCTTCCTGCAGCGTGGGGTCACTCGGTCTAGGCTCCTCCCCAATCATTAGTTTCAGCAAACCGATCTGACGGAAATATAATTGCATTTTCCAGGCCCAATCATCATAGCCCTCACCATTGAACTTCTCGACGGTGAAATTCTTCAGCACCTCCTTGACAAGCGAGCCCTGGTTTGTTCGCGCTCCCCTTGGCGCTGAAAGACCAGAATCTTGGCTGCCGCTACGATCTTGGGCTGAAGATTCACCAGCTCCCGCCGAGGTGTTGCCCGCCATAGCTACCTATAACGAGGATCACTATAACGCAGCTCTGATACCAGCTTGTTGGTGTAAGGGCCTAATAAACTCAAGCTATTAGGACTTAATCAAACTTAAAACCTCTCCTCCGGGTCACCTCCAAGGGTCCCTGGGTGCCTGGTACAAGACCAGCCCCTATCCTCGGGTCCGAATTTGTAGAGAGAGGGATCAAGAAGGACTTAGTCAAAACAGCAAGAGTACCTTGAACGTCGCGCAGCGTGCCGTGCAGACCGTCGGTCGGATTAAGCTGAGAATTCGCTATATCGAAGCTCGCTCCAAGAGCTTTAAAATGAGCCAAGTTGCCTCGCAAAAAGTTCTGCCATTACTAAGTTATGGCTCGGACAGCGTTTGCCTAGCGTTGGAGTGCTAGCATACTAGCGTTGACTCGGGTAGCATTCCGCCGTCGAATAGCGCAGAAACGAAATTCCAGCGAGGAAGGAATTCGCTTGAATCAATTTGACTATATTCAGGTGCAAACAGAGAAGGATTAAATAGTTCTAGCTAGCAAGGACCTTGGGAATCAACCTGGGAATAACCAGGGATGATCCCAAATAATTCCAAGCAACAGAACCAACCTGGCTGGACAAAATAGCAGGTGGTAGGTTGGTAAACAACCTCTGGTTCTGTTTTTCCAACCTGGGAAAACAACAACCAGGTTCAGGTTCTAAAAACAGAACCTGTTTTGTCTTTGCCTAACCAGCCAAATGCTGGTTCCGCTGGTTTCCCCTGGCCTTGTAGCATGCAGATACAGACAAACAACATCCAACCTTCACCTAAATTGTACCCCTATAGTGCCTTCCCTGCTACACTATAGTTAACCAAACAAAACAGTACAATTTCGAGTTGGATAGAACTGAATCTGCGCAATCAACTCAACCGAACTGCAAAGCTTCCATCTTGGGTTCCTTTGCGAGCTCGTCCTTTCTGCTTGCACTGTTCATAGCGCGTACAATGTTGTGCCGAAGCGCACATTGCGCGAGTACCTGCAAATGCATCAAGCAAAAATTGCGAAAGCAAACAAACACACGAACATTCCATTCATACCCAAATGCATTCGCACACGCATACTCGTACAAACAGACGGCAGGATGTCGTGCAATGTAAATTTGCACCCAAATGCTGCTTCTGTGGCTCGGACACGTTTGCCTAACATTACAGTGCTAGCGTACTAGCATTGACTCGGGTCGCATCACGCCGTTGAACCGCGTAGAGAAGGAGTAATTAGTTCTAGCTAGCAGGACCTGGGAATCAACCTGGGAACAACCAGGGATGATCCCAAATAATTCCAAGAAACAGTACCACCCTGGCTGGACAAAATAACAGGTGGTAGGTTGGTAAACAACCTCTGGTTCTGTTTTTTCCAACCTGGGAAAACAACAACCAGGTTCAGGTTCTAAAAACAGAACCTGTTTTGTCTTTGCCCACTAGCCAAAATGCTGGTCCTGCTGGTTTCCCCTGGCCTTGTAGCATGCAGATACAGACAAACAACATCCAACCTTCACCTAATTGTAACCCTATAGTGCCTGCCCCTGCTACGCTATAGTCAACCAAACAAAACGGTACAATTTCGAGTTGGATAGAACTGAATCTGCGCAATCAACTCAACCGAACTGCAAAGCTTCCATCTTGGGTTCCTTTGCGAGCTCGTCCTCTCTGCTTGCTTGTTTATAGCGCGTACAATGTTGTGCCGAAGCGCACATTGCGCGAGTACCTGCAAATGCTTCAAGCAAAAATTGCGGAAACACACAACACACGAACACACCATTCATACGCAAATGCATTCGCACACGCATACTCGTACAAACAGACGGCAGGATGTCGTGCAAAGTGAATTTGCACCCAACACACTCCCCCTCAGCCTGCCGGCTGCATTCCATCATTCATGCTAGTTCATGCTCATTCCACTCATGCGCACAAACCCAATGAGGCTCATCCGCAAGCCTCTTGGTGAGAAAGTCTGCTGGCTGCTGGTGAGTCTTGTGTTGGTGTAAGGGCCTAATAAACTCAAGCTATTAGGACTTAATCAAACTTAAAACCTCTCCTCGGGGTCACCTCCAAGGGTCCCTGGGTGCCTGGTACAAGACCAGCCCCTATCCTCGGGTCCGAGTTTGTAGAGAGAGGGATCAAGAATGACTTAGTCAAAACAGCAAGAGTACCTTGAACATCGCGCAGCGTGCCATGCAGACCGTCGGTCGATTAAGCTGAGAATTCGCTATATCGAAGCTCGCTCCAAGAGCTTTAAAATGAGCCAAGTTGCCTCGCGAAAAGTTCTGCCATTACTAAGTTATGGCTCGGACAGCGTTTGCCTAGCGTTGGAGTGCTAGCATACTAGCGTTGACTCGGGTAGCATTCCGCCGTCGAATAGCGCAGAAACGAAATTCCAGCGAGGAAGGAATTCGCTTGAATCAATTTGACTATGTTCAGGTACAAACAGAGAAGGATTAAATAGTTCTAGCTAGCAAGGACCTTGGGAATCAACCTGGGAACAACCAGGGATGATCCCAAATAATTCCAAGCAACAGAACCAACCTGGCTGGACAAAATAGCAGGTGGTAGGTTGGTAAACAACCTCTGGTTCTGTTTTTCCAACCTGGGAAAACAACAACCAGGTTCAGGTTCTAAAAACAGAACCTGTTTTGTCTTTGCCCAACCAGCCAAATGCTGGTTCCGCTGGTTTCCCCTGGCCTTGTAGCATGCAGATACAGACAAACAACATCCAACCTTCACCTAAATTGTACCCCTATAGTGTCTTCCCTGCTACACTATAGTTAACCAAACAAAACAGTACAATTCCGATTGGATAGAACTGAATCTGCGCAATCAACTCAACCGAACTGCAAAGCTTCCATCTTGGGTTCCTTTGCGAGCTCGTCCTTTCTGCTTGCACTGTTCATAGCGCATACAATGTTGTGCCGAAGCGCACATTGCGCGAGTACCTGCAAATGCATCAAGCGAAAAATGCGAAAGCAAACAAACACACGAACACACCATTCACACGCAAATGCATTCGCACACGCATACTCGTACAAACAGACGGCAGGATGTTGTGCAATGTGCATTTGCACCCAACACACTCCCCCTCAGCCTGCCGGCTGCATCCCCGTCATTCCATGCTAGTTCATGCTCATTCCACTCATGCGCACACAACGCCAATGAGGCTCATCCGCAAGCCTCTTGGTGAGAAAGTCTGCTGGCTGCTGGTGAGTCTTGATGTAGATCGGATGCACCGTCCCCCTCTTCACCTCCTTACGCAGCCAGTGCCACTTGATACGCATGTGCTTGTTCAGCCCATGAAGCACAGCGTTTCTGGCCATCCCAAGAGCCCCCTTGCTATCACAAAACAGCGGCGTAGCAACTTTCTGCTCCTGGCCAATCTCCTCTAACAGCCTCCTCAGCCAAATCACCTCCTTCACCCCATGGAACATCGCCATGTACTCTGATTCTACGGAAGAGAGTGCCGTCTCCGTCTGCTTCTTGGACCTCCAACTAACAGGTCCTCCCCCAACTACGCAGATGTATCCTCCCACAGATGAGGAATCCTCCTTCTCAGAAGCCCACGTAGCATCGGTAAAGCAAGTGAGAAATAGCTTGCCTTCTCCAAGCCTCTCCCCCTTCTCTTTCAGCACCTCCACCCCTTTCTGCTTCACCTGTGCAGATGCGGAGTATTGAACTCCAATGCTTGGGTGAGAGTTCAGGTACTTCACCACACGCTCAGCTGCATCCACCTGCTCCTCTGATGGATTCTGCACCACCCTAGCCAGCTGCCCAACCGAGAAAGAGATGTCGGGCCTCGTGTGAACTGCTGCGTACAAGAGGCTGCCCACCAAGGACTGAAATTGCTGCTGCTCTTCAGCTTCAACCCCTTCATCCTCTGCAGCCTTCACAAGCTTGAATTCTGCTGGCAGGGGAGTTGCAACCTTGCGCTCATTCTCAATCCTATACTTCTCCCCCAGCTCCTTGATGAACTTCTCCTGGTGCAGCTTCAACCACCTGTGATCTGGATCCCTCTCCACGTGCATCCCGAGGTAGTAATTTACCTCCCCAAGGTTCTTGCACTTGAAGTTCTCCATCAGTTGCTGCTGCACTTTCTGGATCTCCTTCATGCTGCTGCTGAAGAGAAGAATGTCGTCCACATAGACCAGAAACAGCACCAGCTTCTCCCCCTCGCCCTTGAGAAAGAGGCTCTCATCACAGCTGCTGGTCCTGAATCCCATCTCCTCTAAAACAGCTGCCAACTTCTGGTACCAGCAGCGTGGCGCCTGCTTCAAGCCGTAGATGGACTTGTTGAGCTTGCACACCCTGCCCGTATCATCCTCATACCCAGGCGGCTGCGTCATGTACACATCCTCCTCTAAAATCCCATTCAGGAATGCCGTTGAAATATCCATCTGAATGATGAATTTCCCACTAACAGCTGCATCTGCCAACAAGACACGGAGGGTAGGGGGTTTGGCAGTGGGAGCAAAGATCTCGTTGAAGTCCTGCTTCTCCTTCTGCATAAACCCCTTCGCCACCAGCCTACTCTTGTAGATGGTGACCTGCCCCTTGTCATCGGTCTTGATCCTCAGCACCCACTTGCATTGTATCGCTTTCTTCCCATCAGGCAGCACCACCAGATCCCATGTCCTATTCTCCAGCAGACTCTGGTACTCAGCATCCCTAGAAGCCAGCCACTTGTCCCTATCTGGTCCAGCTAATGCCTCCTCCATGCTAGCTGGTTCCTCTGGTGCAGGGGCAAGAAAACAGTACGCAGGCTCATCCTCCTCATCCGGGTCATAGCCATGAGGTAGAATCAGCAATGCCTCTTCGGTCCCTAGCTGCTGCTCTGCTGCATCAGTTCCTGCAGTCAGCTTCTTAGTAGCCATACGGGTACGTCCTGGCCTGGAGACGGGTGTCTCCCATCCCTTCATAACGACACCCTTCGGCTTCTTAGTTTTTCCCTGCTGCTTCTCTCCTCCCTCGGGTCCAGCAGCTCCACTAGTGCTGCCGCCAGTTTCCAACAATTTTCTCCACCAGCAGATGCCTCCTGTACCTTCTCTCCATCACCATTTCCAGCAGCTGCCTCCTCTCCCTCCTCCCACACACTAGGAGTCAGGTCCAGCTGCATGGTGATCTGCTCCATCTGCTGGGACACCCTTGCCTCCGGCTGTTTCTCCCAGCTCCCGTACATCATGCCCTCAATGAATTTCACATCCCTGCTGTCAAACAACACACCCTTGGATGGTTCCCACAGCAGCCATCCCTTGCTCTCAGCAGCCAGCCCCAAATGCACACACCAGATTGCACTCGCCCCCAACTTACTGCGGTAGGGCTTGGGGACGTGGGCGACTGCCATGCAACCGAACACCCTCAGCATGTCCACCGGCGGCTTCCTCCCAAGCCACCTCTCCAACGGCACCCACGAGTCATTCCCAACCTTGGTGAGCACCCTGTTCCTAGCGACGGTGGCGTGCCGGACAGCATGAGGCCACATAGAGTTGCTCAGCCCAGATTCTATGAGCAGCGCCCTAGCTGTCTCCAGAATGGTCCGGTTTGCCCGTTCTGCTACACCATTTGACTGTGGGGTATAAGCCGTGGTCAGCTCTCTCTGGATGCCCTGCTTCTTGAGCCAGGCCGTCATTTCAGCTCCAAGGAACTCACCACCCCGGTCTGTCCTAATCCGCTTCACTACACACTCCGCCTGCTTCTCCACGAATGGCAGCCAATCGTCCCGTATCGTGGAGGCGGCGTGGTCCTTCTGCTTCAGCGGATACGCCCACATCAGCCTGCTCCAGTCATCCACAATTGTAAGAAAATACCGCTCCCCCTTGTGCCCTTGCACCGGCAGCGGCCCCACCAAGTCCATGTGGACCAGCTCCAAAGGCTTCTTGCTCCTGCCAGCCACACTATGGAAAGGGAAACGGGTGAACTTTGAAAGCAAACAGATTTCACAGTTGTCATCGGGTGGCTGTCCGTTCAGCTTCAGACCCTTAACGGCTCCATCCTTCTCCAGCTGCTTCAGCAAAGGCATTGCCACATGCCCTAAGCGCCGGTGTGCCGTTGCCCAATCTGTCTCCCCAGATCTGGCCGACACTTTCACACCAACCCCTCCAACGGCATTGCACTCCCCCTGGGATGCAGACCCCTCTCCAGCCTGCCCCCCACCATGCCACGCCAGGGCCGGCAGCTGCCACATAGATCTGTACACGTCCTTGCTCTCGTGCAGATCCCAAAGCACCCGATTGCCCAGCTTCCCCTTATAAGTGCGTGCCCCATCCGTGTTGGTGTTCACCCCAGCCTTGCCAAGCTTACGGAGGGAGATAAGGTTGGCCTTCAGGTCGGGGACGAAGAGAACGTCGTGCAGCACCACCGGCTTGCCATCCGCTCCCTTAAACGCAGCTCGTCCCGCACCAGCCACCTTCAACATGTGTCCAGAGGCGGAGCACACTTCATTGATCGGTGCAGCTCGTACTTCGTCCAGCAGGTCCTTGCGCGGCGTCATCGTCCAAGCAGCGCCTGTGTCCAACACCCAATAGTCTAGGGGGTGCAGCTCTGCTCCAACTTTGGCAGAGGCGTCTCCTTGCTCCCCCTTGTCTCCCACATGGAAAAATTGGCCCGCGGTGCGCTCCTTCTTCTTCTCCGCACCGCCGTTGCCCTTCGGGTTGTTGTCGGACGAATCAGCGACCATGTTGGCGCCGTTTTTCTGGTTCCTCCGCGCGCCGCCATCCTGGTGACGATTCTGGGGGGTCCATCCATCGGGTTTCTTATAGCACAAAAACCAGGGGTGCCCTTCCTTCTCACAATACCAGCAACTCCCTTTCATTTTGCCACCAGCACCCGACTTGCCCCCACGTCCAGATTTCGCACCGCGACCCCAACCGGTACCTCCTTGTTGGTCGTTGGAGTCGTCGTCTTTCTTTGCACCGCGTCCAGCACCACCGAAGCCACGTCCTCTGCCACGTCGGCTCCCTTGCATCCCGTAGCCGCTGCTGCCGTCGTCTCCACCCCTCAGTTGGCGGCGACGGAAGTCCTCCTCCAGAATCTTCGTCCGCACCCACTCGAGCGTCCACAAGCTCTGGTTCTGCGGCAGGCTCAATCCGCTCGTAAATTGAAGCCACGATTCTGGCAGCAGCGAGAGCATCTTCAAGCACTTGGTCTGCTCCGGGTAGGTGATTCCCGTGGTCGCCAACTTCGCGTAGAGGTCGCGCATCTTGTCCAGGACTGGTTGCACCGGCTCTCCCTCGCTCAGGCGCAACGCGGACAGCTCCCTCTCCAGCATCAACGTTGCGACAACGGAGGTCGGGGCGTGCAGCTCCTTCAACACGGTCCACGCCTTCGGACCGCATTCAACCTCCGGCAGCAGGTGCATGACGTGGTGACGCTGGTTCAGCTCCAAACTCTGCGACATCAAATAGTAGCCAGCCGAGGAGCGCTCGTCCCAATCTTCCTGCAGCGTGGGGTCACTCGGTCTAGGCTCCTCCCCAATCATTAGTTTCAGCAAACCGATCTGACGGAAATATAATTGCATTTTCCAGGCCCAATCATCATAGCCCTCACCATTGAACTTCTCGACGGTGAAATTCTTCAGCACCTCCTTGACAAGCGAGCCCTGGTTTGTTCGCGCTCCCCGTGGCGCTGAAAGACCAGAATCTTGGCTGTCGCTACGATCTTGGGCTGAAGATTCACCAGCTCCCGCCGAGGTGTTGCCCGCCATAGCTACCTATAACGAGGATCACTATAACGCAGCTCTGATACCAGCTTGTTGGTGTAAGGGCCTAATAAACTCAAGCTATTAGGACTTAATCAAACTTAAAACCTCTCCTCGGGGTCACCTCCAAGGGTCCCTGGGTGCCTGGTACAAGACCAGCCCCTATCCTCGGGTCCGAGTTTGTAGAGAGAGGGATCAAGAAGGACTTAGTCAAAACAGCAAGAGTACCTTGAACGTCGCGCAGCGTGCCGTGCAGACCGTCGGTCGGATTAAGCTGAGAATTCGCTATATCGAAGCTCGCTCCAAGAGCTTTAAAATGAGCCAAGTTGCCTCGCGAAAAGTTCTGCCATTACTAAGTTATGGCTCGGACAGCGTTTGCCTAGCGTTGGAGTGCTAGCATACTAGCGTTGACTCGGGTAGCATTCCGCCGTCGAATAGCGCAGAAACGAAATTCCAGCGAGGAAGGAATTCGCTTGAATCAATTTGACTATATTCAGGTGCAAACAGAGAAGGATTAAATAGTTTTAGCTAGCAAGGACCTTGGGAATCAACCTGGGAATAACCAGGGATGATCCCAAATAATTCCAAGCAACAGAACCAACCTGGCTGGACAAAATAGCAGGTGGTAGGTTGGTAAACAACCTCTGGTTCTGTTTTTTCCAACCTGGGAAAACAACAACCAGGTTCAGGTTCTAAAAACAGAACCTGTTTTGTCTTTGCCCAACCAGCCAAATGCTGGTTCCGCTGGTTTCCCCTGGCCTTGTAGCATGCAGATACAGACAAACAACATCCAACCTTCACCTAAATTGTACCCCTATAGTGTCTTCCCTGCTACACTATAGTTAACCAAACAAAACAGTACAATTCCGAATGGATAGAACTGAATCTGCGCAATCAACTCAACCGAACTGCAAAGCTTCCATCTTGGGTTCCTTTGCGAGCTCGTCCTTTCTGCTTGCACTGTTCATAGCGCATACAATGTTGTGCCGAAGCGCACATTGCGCGAGTACCTGCAAATGCATCAAGCGAAAAATGCGAAAGCAAACAAACACACGAACACACCATTCACACGCAAATGCATTCGCACACGCATACTCGTACAAACAGACGGCAGGATGTCGTGCAATGTGCATTTGCACCCAACATCTTGATGTAGATCGGATTCACCGTCCCCCTCTTCACCTCCTTACGCAGCCAGTGCCACTTGATACGCATGTGCTTATTCAGCCCATGAAGCACAGCGTTCCTGGCCATCCCAAGAGCCCCCTTGCTGTCACAAAACAGCGGCGTAGCAACCTTCTGCTCCTGGCCAATCTCCTCTAACAGCCTCCTCAGCCAAATCACCTCCTTCACCCCATGGAACATTGCCATATACTCTGACTCAACAGATGCAAGAGAGTGCCGTCTCCGTCTGCTTCTTGGACCTCCAACTAACAGGTCCACCCCCAACTAAGCAGAAGTATCCTCCCACAGATGAGGAATCCTCCTTCTCAGAAGCCCAAGTAGCATCAGTAAAGCAAGTGAGAAAGAGCTTGCCTTCTCCAAGCCTCTCCCCCTTCTCTTTCAGCACCTCAACCCCTTTCTGCTTCACCTGTGCAGATGCGGAGTATTGAACTCCAATGCTTGGGTGAGAGTTCAAATACTTCACCACGCGCTCAGCTGCATCCACCTGCTCCTCTGATGGATTCTGCACCACCCTAGCCAGCTGCCCAACTGAGAAAGAGATGTCGGGCCTCGTGTGAACCGCTGCATATAAGAGGCTGCCCACCAAGGACTGAAATTGCTGCTGCTCCTTGGCTTCAACCTCTTCATCCTCTGCAGCCTTCACAAGCTTGAATTTTGCTTGAATTCTGCAACCTTGCGCTCATTCTCAATCCCATACTTCTCCCCCAGCTCCTTGATAAACTTCTCCTGGTGCAGCTTCAATCACCTGTGATCTGGATCCCTCTCCACGTGCATCCCGAGGTAGTACTTTACCTCCCCAAGGTTCTTGCACTTGAAGTTCTCCATCAGCTGCTGCTGCACTTTCTGGATCTCTTTCATGCTGCTGCTGAAGAGAAGAATGTCGTCCACGTAGACCAGAAACAGCACCAGCTTCTCCCCCTCCCCCTTGAGAAAGAGGCTCTCATCGCAGCTGCTGGTCCTGAATTCCATCTCCTCTAAAACAGCTGCCAACCTCTGGTACCAGCAGCGTGGCGCCTGCTTCAAGCCGTAGATGGACTTTTTTCAGCTTGCACACCCTGCCCGTACCATCCTCATACCCAGGCGGCTGCGTCATGTACACATCCTTCTCTAAAATCCCATTGAGAAATGTCGATATATCCAGCTGAGTGATGAATTTCCCACTAACGGCTGCATCTGCCAACAAGACACGGAGGGTAGGGGGTTTGGCAGTGGAAGCAAAGATCTCGTTGAAGTCCTGCTTCTCCTTCTGCATAAACCCCTTAGCCACCAGCCTACTCTCTTCTTAGCCACCCGTCCTTTGTCATCGGTCTTGATCCTTAGCACCCACTTGCACTGTACGGCTTTCTGTTGATTGTGTAGGTGGTTGTGGTATTTTGCTCTAGCTGGTTGTGGGCTAAGGGTTTGGGCAAAATGTGGTGGTTGGACTTGTTGCGGGCTGGAATTGAACTCGCACCCAACAAGCACCAACAAACCTTTGTTACCAACTACAACACCTTTGGTGTTGCTAGTTTGGCATTTTGGGTTGTTGGGGATTGTTGTAGGGCGAGGGTTGGGATGGTAGGGTTTGCCAAACTCGTCACTTTTCAGATCTGAACTCTTGCTTATGTCATTCCTAGATCTAATCCATGGCTGCCAAGTAATTCCGCCAGGATACCCCGTCGCACATAAATCGCGATAGCGATCGGCCTAGATCTTGGTTGAAGGCGTGCTTTACCATTCTGGAAAGTAGAGATTAAGACCTTTCTAACGCGTACTTGCTCATTGTTCTAGGTTACGTGAGCTGCACGCAATGGTTCGCCGAAGTCGGCGGACTTAATCTCTTGTTACACTCTCCAGATTCGCTGAAGACCTGAAGGGCGTTTTGGAGGGATCGGAGCGAAGACCTGAAGCTGATGAAGGGAAGGCATCTACTGGAGTCTCTAGCCAAGTGGGAGAAGGGGCTGGGGGAGCCTCTAGTTCATCTACAACTGAGGGAAGTGGAGGTGGATCAGCAGCACCGCGAACCGGAAGGCAACGATTTAGTGCGGAGGAGCTTATTAAGGCACAGGAAGCATGGGACCGCAAGGACAAGCAAGCGTTCCAGTACCTGTGTTGGGCCTTGGAAGGCCAACTAGAGCTCCTAAAGATGCTGATTGACCTGAAGGGGAAGCAAGGTGCAGCTGCCCAAGCATGGAAGAGAGTTCAAGATCGGCACTTGCAAAAAAGCCTGCTAAGCATACTCACCTGGAGGAAGCGGTTTTACACCATGGAACGCAACTATGGTGATGGGGAGACCATGGTGCAGTATCTCTATAGGGTGGATGAGTATGTGAGAGCCTTGGAGGAGTTAAACTACACTGTAGATGAGAAGGAGATCATCTACACCGCACTCCAGGGGCTGGACCAAGAGGCGAACGAGGCCCTACTGCAGTACCTTCATCTTGAGCAACAGAAATGGATTAAGGCCTGGATATGGGAGGTGTTGGTCTCTGATGAGGCTCGCAAAAGGGATGCTGGTAGAGGAGTTGAAGGGGGAATGGGGGCAGGTGATAGGGCTGCCTCCAAGAAATACCAGCAGCGGCAAGGAGGTGGGGGGAAGAAGAAGGAGCTCGACAAGTGCCTCGTCCCTGGATGCAACCGGAAGCACTCGTGGAAGGAGTGTTGGAGCCGACCAGATGGGTGGAAGCCTCAAGGGTACCCAAGAGAAGCTCCACCTGTTACAAGGCCTGAGTGGGTGGAGAGGAGGATGAAGAATGGAGCATGGAACAAGAAGGGCAGCAAAGAGAAAGCGGCAGCAGCGGCGGCAAACGAGGATAAGAAGGGAAAGGAGGACTCATCGGATTATGGCTTCTGCTTCTTATCATTAGAGACAGAGACGGCGCTTGCTGGTCGTACGTTGGCTGACCCCAATCAGCTCATTCTAGACTCTGGAGCAACCTGTGGAATGGTGCCTCGGCGCGACCTCTTCACCATCTATCACTCCCTCCCACCTAACTCCAGAAATGTGATGCGCTACAAGCAATCGGCATCGGCACCATCACCGTCAAAGGGAAGGAGGGGGAGGTGCTGAATGTGAAGGGTGTGCTTCATGTTCCTGAATTGGCAGCCAACCTTCTCTCATGCTCTCAGCTTGCGAAGCAAGAATACATATGCACCTTCACCATGGAAGGTGGCACGGTTTGCAAGGGTGGAGCTGTGGTGATGGAGGCCAAGTTAGAGAAAGGTCTATACCTTGTTCCAGTTTGTGTGCCTCAGGTGGAAAGGGCACATGGTGTTGAAGCCGAGGAAGCCGCTTGTAGCACCCGTTGGAGGGACGTGGAGCAGGTGACGGCGGATTTGCTGCACCTACGCATGGGCATGCGGGGAAGCAACAGCTTGTGGAGTGTGTGAAGAAGGGGGAGCTGAAGGGTGTGGAGATCAAGGAAGGTGGTGGGCAGCCAAGCAAGTGCCCTGATTGCACCACCGGGAAGCTGCCAAGGACATCCTTTCCAACCTCCACCTCTCGGGCCACCGCACCTCTTGAGTTGGTGCACACGGATGTGTGTGGCCCCATGCAAACTCCGGACAGAGAGAAGGGCAGCAAGTACTTCATCACATTCCTAGATGACGACAGCGCCGCCTCAGTTGGGTCACCTTGGTGAAAACCAAGGATGAGGTGGCCAAGGTCTTCAAGCGTTGGATACGCTATGCGGAGAGGGAAGCCGGGGCCAAGGTAAAAACACTTAGGTCTGATCGGGGTGGGGAGTACATGGGGAAGGATCTGGAGTACAAGGGCATCACCCACCAGCTTTCAGTTGCCTACACGCCGCAGCAAAATGGGGCAGCAGAGCGGCTAAACCGGACCCTCATTGACCTTGCCCGAGCCATGCTTGCTCATGCGCAGCTGGACCATACTTGGTGGGGGGCAGCAGTGCAATATGCCAACTGGGTTAAGAACCGGATGGGCAGCAAGGGGCTAGGGGGCAAGAGCCCATACTTCATGTGGACCAGGAAGGTGCCTAGTGTGTCCATGGCACGAGTGTGGGGGTGCATGGCGCAGTACAAAGTGCCCGACCAGCAACGGAGGAAGCTGGATCCCAAGGCACAATGGGGCATTTTCCTTGGGGTGTCGGAGAGGAGCAAAGCTTGGATGTTGTGGAGTGTGGCGGATCAGCGGGTGGTGGAAAGCCGGGATGTGGTTTTCCATGAGGGGCTGAGCTACAAGGGGTGGAAGGAGCATGGTGCTAGTACAGTTGGGAGCTCCTTCTAGGATCCCTACACCTCTTCCATTTTTGAGGGGACATGGGAGGATCCTGGAGAGAAGGTGGAGGAGCAGCAGGAGGAACACAAGGCAGCTGCACCTCACCATGAGGATTCCCCAACTGCTGGTTCCACCCCTGACCCTAACAAACCAGCCCATGAACAGCAGCAGGAGCAGCAGGAGCAGCAGGAGCAGCAGCAGCAGCAGCAGCAGCAGCAGCAGCAGCAGCAGCAGCAGCAGCAGCAGCAGCAGCAGCAGCAGCAGCAGCAGCAGCAGCAGCAGCAGCAGCAGCAGCAGCAGCAGCAGCAGCAGTAGCAGCAGCAGCAGCAGCAGCAGCAGCAGCAGCAGCAGCAGCAGCAGCAGCAGCAGCAGCAGCAGCAGCCACCACAGCAGCATACACCGCCTATTGCTGTGGGAAGGTGGCAGCAACTATTGCAGCAGCAGCTACCAAGTCACCACGGTCACCAAGTCACCAAGTCCCCCATGAAGAGAGTGACTTGGAAGGAGAAGCTGCAAAGTTTGGAGCAGGGGGAGGCATCACCTCTGCGCCGCACCACACGCATCTCCGGACCACCTGAAAGGTTCACACCAAGTGCACAGTATGCTTGCATGCATGATCATGAGGTGCATGATTTGGAGGAGTGCATGCTTGTGGATGCTGAGGGGGGTGAGCTTGGGCTTGATTTCTGTCTCATGGGTCAGGTGCATGAGCCTAAGTCGGTCAAGGAGGCCTTGTCCCGTCCTGAGTGGGTCGAGTCCATGCGTGAGGAGCTTGAGTCTCATAGGGTGAACGAGTCCTTTGTGTTGGTGTAAGGGCCTAATAAACTCAAGCTATTAGGACTTAATCAAACTTAAAACCTCTCCTCGGGGTCACCTCCAAGGGTCCCTGGGTGCCTGGTACAAGACCAGCCCCTATCCTCGGGTCCGAGTTTGTAGAGAGAGGGATCAAGAAGGACTTAGTCAAAACAGCAAGAGCACCTTGAACGTCGCGCAGCGTGCCGTGCAGAGCGTCGATCGGATTAAGCTGAGAATTCGCTATATCGAAGCTCGCTCCAAGAGCTTTAAAATGAGCCAAGTTGCCTCGCGAAAAGTTCTGCCATTACGAAGTTATGGCTCAGACGGTGTTTGCCTAGCATTAGAGTGCTAGCGTACTAGCGTTGACTCGGGTAGCATTCCGCCAACGAACCGCGTAGAAACGAAATTCCAGCGAGGAAGGAATTCGCATGAATCAATTGACTATATTCAGGTACAAACAGAGAAGGATTAAATAGTTCTAGCTAGCAAGGACCTTGGGAATCAACCTGGGAACAACCAGGGATGATCCCAAATAATTCCAAGCAACAGAACCAACCTGGCTGGACAAAATAGCAGGTGGTAGGTTGGTAAACAACCTCTGGTTCTGTTTTTCCAACCTGGGAAAACAACAACCAGGTTCAGGTTCTAAAAACAGAACCTGTTTTGTCTTTGCCCAACCAGCCAAATGCTGGTTCCGCTGGTTTCTCCTGGCCTTGTAGCATGCAGATACAGACAAACAACATCCAACCTTCACCTAAATTGTACCCCTATAGTGCCTTCCCTGCTACACTATAGTTAACCAAACAAAACAGTACAATTCCGAGTTGGATAGAACTGAATCTGCGCAATCAACTCAACCGAACTGCAAAGCTTCCATCTTGGGTTCCTTTGCGAGCTCGTCCTTTCTGCTTGCACTGTTCATAGCGCATACAATGTTGTGCCAAAGCGCACATTGCGCGAGTACCTGCAAATGCATCAAGCGAAAAATGCGAAAGCAAACAAACACACGAACACACCATTCACACGTAAATGCATTCGCACACGCATACTCGTACAAACAGACGGCAGGATGTCGTGCAATGTGCATTTGCACCCAACACACTCCCCCTCAGCCTGCCGGCTGCATCCCCGTCATTCCATGCTAGTTCATGCTCATTCCACTCATGCGCACACAACGCCAATGAGGCTCATCCGCAAGCCTCTTGGTGAGAAAGTCTGCTGGCTGCTGGTGAGTCTTGATGTAGATCGGATGCACCGTCCCCCTCTTCACCTCCTTACGCAGCCAGTGCCACTTGATACGCATGTGCTTGTTCAGCCCATGAAGCACAGCGTTTCTGGCCATCCCAAGAGCCCCCTTGCTATCACAAAACAGCGGCGTAGCAACTTTCTGCTCCTGGCCAATCTCCTCTAACAGCCTCCTCAGCCAAATCACCTCCTTCACCCCATGGAACATCGCCATGTACTCTGATTCTACGGAAGAGAGTGCCGTCTCCGTCTGCTTCTTGGACCTCCAACTAACAGGTCCTCCCCCAACTACGCAGATGTATCCTCCCACAGATGAGGAATCCTCCTTCTCAGAAGCCCACGTAGCATCGGTAAAGCAAGTGAGAAATAGCTTGCCTTCTCCAAGCCTCTCCCCCTTCTCTTTCAGCACCTCCACCCCTTTCTGCTTCACCTGTGCAGATGCGGAGTATTGAACTCCAATGCTTGGGTGAGAGTTCAGGTACTTCACCACACGCTCAGCTGCATCCACCTGCTCCTCTGATGGATTCTGCACCACCCTAGCCAGCTGCCCAACCGAGAAAGAGATGTCGGGCCTCGTGTGAACTGCTGCGTACAAGAGGCTGCCCACCAAGGACTGAAATTGCTGCTGCTCTTCAGCTTCAACCCCTTCATCCTCTGCAGCCTTCACAAGCTTGAATTCTGCTGGCAGGGGAGTTGCAACCTTGCGCTCATTCTCAATCCTATACTTCTCCCCCAGCTCCTTGATGAACTTCTCCTGGTGCAGCTTCAACCACCTGTGATCTGGATCCCTCTCCACGTGCATCCCGAGGTAGTAATTTACCTCCCCAAGGTTCTTGCACTTGAAGTTCTCCATCAGTTGCTGCTGCACTTTCTGGATCTCCTTCATGCTGCTGCTGAAGAGAAGAATGTCGTCCACATAGACCAGAAACAGCACCAGCTTCTCCCCCTCGCCCTTGAGAAAGAGGCTCTCATCACAGCTGCTGGTCCTGAATCCCATCTCCTCTAAAACAGCTGCCAACTTCTGGTACCAGCAGCGTGGCGCCTGCTTCAAGCCGTAGATGGACTTGTTGAGCTTGCACACCCTGCCCGTATCATCCTCATACCCAGGCGGCTGCGTCATGTACACATCCTCCTCTAAAATCCCATTCAGGAATGCCGTTGAAATATCCATCTGAATGATGAATTTCCCACTAACAGCTGCATCTGCCAACAAGACACGGAGGGTAGGGGGTTTGGCAGTGGGAGCAAAGATCTCGTTGAAGTCCTGCTTCTCCTTCTGCATAAACCCCTTCGCCACCAGCCTACTCTTGTAGATGGTGACCTGCCCCTTGTCATCGGTCTTGATCCTCAGCACCCACTTGCATTGTATCGCTTTCTTCCCATCAGGCAGCACCACCAGATCCCATGTCCTATTCTCCAGCAGACTCTGGTACTCAGCATCCCTAGAAGCCAGCCACTTGTCCCTATCTGGTCCAGCTAATGCCTCCTCCATGCTAGCTGGTTCCTCTGGTGCAGGGGCAAGAAAACAGTACGCAGGCTCATCCTCCTCATCCGGGTCATAGCCATGAGGTAGAATCAGCAATGCCTCTTCGGTCCCTAGCTGCTGCTCTGCTGCATCAGTTCCTGCAGTCAGCTTCTTAGTAGCCATACGGGTACGTCCTGGCCTGGAGACGGGTGTCTCCCATCCCTTCATAACGACACCCTTCGGCTTCTTAGTTTTTCCCTGCTGCTTTTCTCCTCCCTCGGGTCCAGCAGCTCCACTAGTGCTGCCGCCAGTTTCCACACCATTTTCTCCACCAGCAGATGCCTCCTGTACCTTCTCTCCATCACCATTTCCAGCAGCTGCCTCCTCTCCCTCCTCCCACACACTAGGAGTCAGGTCCAGCTGCATGGTGATCTGCTCCATCTGCTGGGACACCCTTGCCTCCGGCTGTTTCTCCCAGCTCCCGTACATCATGCCCTCAATGAATTTCACATCCCTGCTGTCAAACAACACACCCTTGGATGGTTCCCACAGCAGCCATCCCTTGCTCTCAGCAGCCAGCCCCAAATGCACACACCAGATTGCACTCGCCCCCAACTTACTGCGGTAGGTCTTGGGGACGTGGGCGACTGCCATGCAACCGAACACCCTCAGCATGTCCACCGGCGGCTTCCTCCCAAGCCACCTCTCCAACGGCACCCACGAGTCATCCCCAACCTTGGTGAGCACCCTGTTCCTAGCGACAGTGGCGTGCCGGACAGCATGAGGCCACATAGAATTGCTCAGCCCAGATTCTATGAGCAGCGCCCTAGCTGTCTCCAGAATGGTCCGGTTTGCCCGTTCTGCTACACCATTGGACTGTGGGGTATAAGCCGTGGTCAGCTCTCTCTGGATGCCCTGCTTCTTGAGCCAGGCCGTCATTTCAGCTCCAAGGAACTCACCACCCCGGTCTGTCCTAATCCGCTTCACTACACACTCCGCCTGCTTCTCCACGAATGGCAGCCAATCGTCCCGTATCGTGGAGGCGGCGTGGTCCTTCTGCTTCAGCGGATACGCCCATATCAGCCTGCTCCAGTCATCCACAATTGTAAGAAAATACCGCTCCCCCTTGTGCCCTTGCACCGGCAGCGGCCCCACCAAGTCCATGTGGACCAGCTCCAAAGGCTTTTTGCTCCTGCCAGCCACACTATGGAAAGGGAAACGGGTGAACTTTGAAAGCAAACAGATTTCACAGTTGTCATCGGGTGGCTGTCCGTTCAGCTTCAGACCCTTAACGGCTCCATCCTTCTCCAGCTGCTTCAGCAAAGGCATTGCCACATGCCCTAAGCGCCGGTGTGCCGTTGCCCAATCTGTCTCCCCAGATCTGGCCGACACTTTCACACCAACCCCTCCAACGGCATTGCACTCCCCCTGGGATGCAGACCCCTCTCCAGCCTGCCCCCCACCATGCCACGCCAGGGCCGGCAGCTGCCACATAGATCTGTACACGTCCTTGCTCTCGTGCAGATCCCAAAGCACCCGATTGCCCAGCTTCCCCTTATAAGTGCGTGCCCCATCCGTGTTGGTGTTCACCCCAGCCTTGCCAAGCTTACGGAGGGAGATAAGGTTGGCCTTCAGGTCGGGGACGAAGAGAACGTCGTGCAGCACCACCGGCTTGCCATCCGCTCCCTTAAACGCAGCTCGTCCCGCACCAGCCACCTTCAACATGTGTCCAGAGGCGGAGCACACTTCATTGATCGGTGCAGCTCGTACTTCGTCCAGCAGGTCCTTGCGCGGCGTCATCGTCCAAGCAGCGCCTGTGTCCAACACCCAATAGTCTAGGGGGTGCAGCTCTGCTCCAACTTTGGCAGAGGCGTCTCCTTGCTCCCCCTTGTCTCCCACATGGAAGAATTGGCCCGCGGTGCGCTCCTTCTTCTTCTCCGCACCGCCGTTGCCCTTCGGGTTGTTGTCGGACGAATCAGCGACCATGTTGGCGCCGTTTTTCTGGTTCCTCCGCGCGCCGCCATCCTGGTGACGATTCTGGGGGGTCCATCCATCGGGTTTCTTATAGCACAAAAACCAGGGGTGCCCTTCCTTCTCACAATACCAGCAACTCCCTTTCATTTTGCCACCAGCACCCGATTTGCCCCCACGTCCAGATTTCGCACCGCGACCCCAACCGGTACCTCCTTGTTGGTCGTTGGAGTCGTCGTCTTTCTTTGCACCGCGTCCAGCACCACCGAAGCCACGTCCTCTGCCACGTCGGCTCCCTTGCATCCCGTAGCCACTGCTGCCGTCGTCCCCACCCCTCAGTTGGCGGCGACGAAAGTCCTCCTCCAGAATCTTCGTCCGCACCCACTCGAGAGTCCACGAGCTCTGGTTCTGCGGCAGGCTCAATCCGCTCGTGAATTGAAGCCACGATTCAGGCAGCAGCGACAGCATCTTCAAGCACTTGGTCTGCTCCGGGTAGGTGATTCCCGCGGTCGCCAACTTCGCGTACAGGTCGCGCATCTTGTCCAGGACAGGTTGCACCGGCTCTCCCTCGCTCAGGCGCAACGCGGACAGCTCCCTCTCCAGCATCAACGTTGCGACAACGGAGGTCGGGGCGTGCAGCTCCTTCAACACGGTCCACGCCTTCGGACCGCATTCAACCTCCGGCAGCAGATGCATGACGTGGTGACGCTGGTTCAGCTCCAAACTCTGCGACATCAAATAGTAGCCAGCCGAGGAGCGCTCGTCCCAATCTTCCTGCAGCGTGGGGTCACTCGGTCTAGGCTCCTCCCCAATCATTAGTTTCAGCAAACCGATCTGACGGAAATATAATTGCATTTTCCAGGCCCAATCATCATAGCCCTCACCATTGAACTTCTCGACGGTGAAATTCTTCAGCACCTCCTTGACAAGCGAGCCCTGGTTTGTTCGCGCTCCCCTTGGCGCTGAAAGACCAGAATCTTGGCTGCCGCTACGATCTTGGGCTGAAGATTCACCAGCTCCCGCCGAGGTGTTGCCCGCCATAGCTACCTATAACGAGGATCACTATAACGCAGCTCTGATACCAGCTTGTTGGTGTAAGGGCCTAATAAACTCAAGCTATTAGGACTTAATCAAACTTAAAACCTCTCCTCGGGGTCACCTCCAAGGGTCCCTGGGTGCCTGGTACAAGACCAGCCCCTATCCTCGGGTCCGAGTTTGTAGAGAGAGGGATCAAGAAGGACTTAGTCAAAAACAGCAAGAGCACCTTGAACGTCGCGCAGCGTGCCGTGCAGACCGTCGGTCGGATTAAGCTGAGAATTCGCTATATCGAAGCTCGCTCCAAGAGCTTTAAAATGAGCCAAGTTGCCTCGCGAAAA